>RJWM01027267.1:0-27052 GCA_004363535.1 Dasyprocta punctata
TGCAGACAGCTGCCTGGGTTCACACCAGGAACTCACAGCATTCCTGGAGGGAGAGGCAGCTGCAGCTGCTGGAAGGACCTGCCAACCCCCCACTTTGGTCTATGGCAGCAGGAACCCCAGCGAGGCCCTTTCAGGTCGCACCTCGCGGTGTCAGCTGCAGGAAAGGCAGGTTTAGTGTGAGTCTGCTCACTCCACCGCTGTGATCTCCTGTGACCCCACCCAGCTGGGAGCCCTTTCACAGAGTGACACAGCTAGGAGGCTGCTGCTTCCGGAAAGGTCAGTGCTAAGAGATACAGATGGGTCTGTCCTGGGAAGAAGGCGGGAAATAGCCCCAGTCCCAGGACAGCCGTGCCTCTGGCGGAAGCCTTGATGGTGTCATGGACTCACCTTGGCCTTCAGGGGCCTCTGCTGGCATGCTCCTCACTGGGGTGACACCTGTCACAACACCTTCATCTGAGAGAGAGGGAAACTGAGGCTAAACAGGAATTCCATTACCAAAAGAGCTCCAAAAAATGAACCTCTGAGCCAAGTCAGCCCTGGGAGCGCCTCACATCCTGAGGGTCGAGCGCATGAACATGAAGTCAAGGTTTCTCTCTTAGCTTTGTCCCTTCCTGGAGGTGCAACCTTGCACAGAGAGCTCACCTTCTCCAAGCCTCGATTTCTCCATCCGTGATGGGGATAATAACGGTTACCTCTCAGGGTCGTGCAGTGCACTTTTCACTCTGCTTACTTCGTTAAGTGCTCACCTGTCTGTCTTTAGTTTCCCCTTCCCCTCCTTGTTCAAGGCCAAGTGCTCAGTAGCTAGTACTGGATAGCTCAAGGTAGGCTCGGAGAAGTACTGTGACAAAGACATGGACCCTCAACACAGGGGCTGCACGTGGAGGACACACGGGCAACCATCAGCATGGACAGACGGGGTTCACTGTTTATGTTCAGAATTTAGCTTCAAAACCATAAAATAACGGGGAAATGAAAGAATCAAACAGTTCTCGGGAGCACGTGTGTGGTCAGGTGACTGTCCTGGGACCCAGCACCCATTCCTGCTGGACCCAGGCCTTGCTCTAGGGTCTCACCCCGCTTCCTGTTGGTCAGGGGCATCGTTCAGAGTCTGGACGCCCTTCCTGGCCCTCCGGATTCCTGCCCTGAGCGCGGAGGCTGGGAGTAGAAGGAAGGAAGCAGCTCACTGCGTCTGAAAGGGGAGGACACGGTGCACTGGTAGAGCTCCCAGGTAGAACATGAGACGCCTGGTGAAGTCTGAACTTCGGATAAACCACAAGATGACTTTAGTAAAAGTAGGCGCTAAAGATTACATAGGAAGTCGGTCCCCTTAAAAAAAAAAAAAAGAGGATTCGTTGTTTATCTGAATTTGAAATTGAAGCTAGTGACTTGTGTTTTAACTCGGGATTTAACTTGTGCAATTTGATGGGAGCACAGGGTGGTGAGGTTAGGGTTGTAACCCAGGCCTGGCTGATCAGAGCAAACTCTTCGCGTTAGTTAAGGGAAAAAAGAAGACGGGCTCAGTGAACAGGCTCCATCATCCCTCAGTGCTCACGTACGTCCTAACCAGGGCTGGCGTCGCGTTGCCTGGGTCACAGCGAAGCCCGGAACCGAGAACTGTCTCAGGCACACAGCAGATCTTCCTGCCTTCCTGTTCCTGCTGCTTTTAACGCCGAGGATCAAACACAGCCTCCGCACTGAGCTTCATCCCCAGCCCCAGAACTGTTTTATGAAGAATTGCTCATATTACTGTCTCTAAATAATCGTCACAAAATAATGAAGTCAGCTCAAGCAAATCTCAGCTCAGCTCCCCAGATTCCTAACATCTGCCAGACCCAAACGAAGGTAAACACCCACACACCCCTTGGCTTCGCAGGTGGAGCTCACCTGAAAGAGTCCTGCGCACGCGCAGTTCTCCAGGCAGCGCTATGCGCATGCGTTGCTCAGCGGCCCGAGACGACGGACACGATGATGCATTGTGCGCATGCGCCAGGCACTGCCAGGCTAGAAAGCGCGGGAGTCGTTGGTGCCGCCTCACGGGAGGTTCTTGCTGCTGTCTGCCCTCATGGCTTTTGCGCCCATGGGTCCTGAGGCCTCGTTCTTTGAGGTGCTCGACCGCCATAGAGCGTCCCTGTTGGCTGCCCTGAGTAGAGGCGGCCAGGAGCCCCCGGGACAGGGGACTCGCGTGGCCTCTAGGTACAGGAGCTCGCGCAGGGCCGCAGGGAAGGCGGAGTGTGCGGGCCGTGGAGGCGGCTGCTCTGAGGAGAAAGTCCGTGCCTCTCGGTGGGAGCGGCTCTGACCGTTAGAAAAGGCTTTCCCGGGGCTTCCTGGCCTCCGGCCCGCTTTTAACCTTATTTCGAATTCATGAACTCTGGTGACGGCGCCCTGCTGTCTTCTAGAACGTTCCCCTTCTAGAAGCTTCTCCGAGGTTCACAGGTTCCCCCGGCGACCTTTAAGTCAGGGAGTTGGGCGGGGGAGTAGTTTGGCTTTGTTTTGTTTTTTTGTTTTTTTGTTTTTTTTTTTAATAAATGTCTAACTTAAAAAGCTTTCGAGGGTTCTTTAGCGGAAGAAGAGGGAAAAGTGAAAAAATGAATCCTGTGCGTTTGCACTTAGTGGGCTAACGGTTCCCTCAGAGTTAACAAGGCTATCGGCACCTTTTAAGTGGTTTGTAATACGGGAACGTCTTTCCTGACTTAGAGACAATGCCCATATTTTAAATTATTTATTTAAAATCAGCCACAGAGACTGCAGCTCTCCAATTTGGAATTAACTGCAGAAAATATTGACATGATTGGCCTCTTTTATTTAAAATTCTCTGTTGTTCTGCTGCGTTAATCTGTTTTTTTTGATTCATGATGATTTACCGTCTTATTTTTAAGCTCAAACCAACTACCAGCAATCACATAAGCAAACAGATCTTCACAGAAGGTTTAGTTTGAGGGCAAATTTAGGAGGGTGAGATAAAACGAGTGAGAAGTTCCTTATCTACACTACCCACGTAAATTAATCCCATTATATGTTGGTTACAGTATTGTCCTGCGACTTCCTTTTTCGAACTGGGCTGGGGAGGGGGAGATGAATGAAATATTTGGGTTAATACCTCTCTCAATATTAGAAAGTGTTAAATGTTTGAAAATTCATTTTCTGATAACACAAGTTTTAACTAAAAAGTTGCTGTGGAAATCAGCATTCAAATATTTTACATATTTTCTAGATTCGATTTGATTTTCCTTTCGAAATAATATGCTAATAGTAACAACTTTTTTTTAATGGCTTGTGAAATTAAAGTCCGCTGGCAGAAAACTGAGATCAATTTTAATTTTTTGCTGTAAAGTGGCTGAAGAGTTGCCAAGTCAACCATTTAGTGCAGAACTCATGATTTGTTCTTTTCATGGTAGTAATTAAACTTTTTTCCATTTTGAATCACTAAAATTCAAAAAGGCTGATTTTAAGGCATGAGATCAATTAGTGCAATGTGCTACAACAAACTTTTCTTTTGAAATATTGTTTGCATTGCATTTTTGGGAAAGAAATTCCACCCCAATATTACATCATTTTTTCTTCTTTTTTTCATCATTTTTAATTAAAACATTTATCAGTAGCTTTTCAAAGCAATAAGTTTATATTTAAGTTGAGTTAGTGTAAAAGAGGTTAATATGAGGAGCAAACATATGTTTGCAAGTTACATTATGTAGTCATTAATACAAAAGGGAAACATTACTTCAGTTCATAATTTGACAAAGTTACAAGCAAATGCAATTTCTTTGTGAATGCCCACTGTAAACATCATCGTTCTAATGCAGGGCTGATGTTAAGATTTAGTGGGAGAGATCATTGCTGGCATGAATTTCTAAGTCTTACAAAAACAACCCATGAAACAAAAGTTGTTCTTACATTGATGTGGGGCAATGTTACATATTACAAAGGCATACTTTGTAATTAAAATTGAATCACGGTGTGTTTATTGTTTCAGTTCTGAGGTTCTTGCATCTATAGAAAATATCGTTCAAGACATTGTCACAAGCTTGGCAAGGAAAGAGGCACCTGCCTTCATCATAGACAACAGATCCAGCTGGGAAAATATAAAGTGGGCATTTTACATTTTTATGTTTAAATGCAGTATCTATGTCCTTATTTCAATTTACTTGAGTTCGATGTCATTGTTTGTATCACCTTTACTTCCCCCACTACTAAAAATTTAGGAAGTTTATAAAATATATATAAGGAAGATTGTGTAAACTAGAAGTAAGTTTGAAAGACACAGCAAAGAAAAAAACAAGGCTAGTAACAAAACAGCACTAAAAGAGGTTAGAATTCAAAATGCAGAAGCTCTTGCTGTAAGTAGATACCAAGCACGGCTGGAAGCCTCCAGCACTGGGGGTGGCGGGTACTTGGGTGCAATTCTTGTCTACACGGCAGAGAAAACCCTGCATGCTGAGGACGACCAACCCTGAGGGAAAAGCCAGGCTGAAGTAAACAGACCCTGAACACAGGGCTCACTGACCAGGCTTCTTGGTGATCTGTGCCTGCTTAGTTCAACAGTTTCGTCCAAATTCTCCAACATAGTGACATAGTTGCTTTATTCCCCAACCCCAGCCTGTAAAATCTTCTCTACTGAATAATGAAAATAGTACGAGAATAGTTCTTAAGCTTTGTAAGAATTACAGAGGCAGAATAAAAGGAATTTGGAGACTCCTCAGTCACTAAGGACTGTTTTAAGATCTATATAATTAGCACAAACTGTGCCCTTTTGCATTGCATTTTGCAAGATGAATTTTATCTGACTTGAAGAAGCTGCTACCCAGCATCTGTGTCTCATGCCTTCTGCTACCTTTAGGAGGGTGTTGGTGGTTCACTTTAACAACCAAGTATAAATTGTTACTTTATGTAATATTTCTTTGGGGATAAATTAGAAATAAAATCTTTTAAAACTTACTAAATTGAGTCAAAATACTAAATGAAATTATTAAAATAAATAAAACACTAATAAAATTATTAAATGTGAAAACATTTCACATACCCTATATGTCTTCCCAAGAAGTTATACATACACACACACTCCATAATCAAAGTTGAATATTTTAGCTGCTGTGTCACCAAACTTTTTTTTTCTTTTCTGGTACCAGGGGTTGAACTCACAACCTCATGCCTGCCAGGCAGGTGCTTAGGCCACTGAACTAAATCCCCAGCCATGTGTCACCAAACTAATTACCCCAATTACAGCCTGAAACAACCAACCTAAGCTTGTAAAGGAAGTGTTCCTAAAGGCTGAGTGTTTGAATAACGACGAAATGTGGGATTGACTTAGTGGGCAGAAGAGGTATTAAGTGTATATTGTTTTGTGTTCAGAAGTTGTCCTTTTGTTTTATTCCTTTGTTTTAAACAAAATGACAGGTTTGAAGAGACAGTGGGTCTTCAGATGGTATCCCACTGTACCACGAGAAAAATCAGAAGTGACTCGCCAAAGTCAGTGCAAAAATTTGGTAAATTAACCTTTTTAGCTTTGAATAATAAAAAGAAATAAATTAGGTTATTTTTAGATTTTAGTTGTTGATAGTTCATCTGTTCATTGATAGGTCACTTGTAAATTAGTTAATTTTCTAAAATTTTGCATTGTCAATTGCCATACAAGCAGATGATCATTCCTAAATGAATGTACTTACCAAGGTATATGACTTAATAGAACTTTATTTTTTTTGTTTTGCTGTCAAAAGAGCAATTAGTTTTATCTGACTCTGAGTAATTATTCTGTATTAAAGCCTTCTGTTTTGGAAAGATTATTTTAAGTGTTATGGACAGTAATTGGAGACCATTAAAATCCTTGATAACAATGTCTTTTGAATTAATGTGAGAAATGGCAACCAAGTCACTAATTACATCTTATTTTTCAGCTCTAATTCTTAAAATATTATCCATGATTTATAAATTAGTACAGAGCAACACTTATGCAACCAAAAGGTAAATATATTATTCTGGTCAACTACTTACTCTTCAAATGTAATGTGAGATTTCATTAGATTAACTTTAATTATATGCTTCGAAAAGTCACCCAACTGTGGGTATTAAATTACTTTCCCTATATCTTGTGCTTCATTTAGTGAAAGCTTTCTCCAAATAGCACTTTTAATTCTTGTCACAGTCACAGAAGATATAGTTAATTAAAATGTATGTTTTAAATTTTTGTAGAGATATATATTACACTGATAGCCAACTCTTTGGTAATCAGACTGTTGTGGACAATATTATTGATGACATTTCTTGTATGCTGAAACTACCAAGGAGGAGTCTACACATTGTAAGTTGTATTTAATATAAACATTTGATTTTAAAACAAAATGTTTATAAGACATTGTAATGATAATAAATGTAATCTTCGCCTGTTTGATATCATTTGACACCATATTTTTTCTCATATAAATTTAAATTGTCTTTTCAATATATTCCTTTGCATGAATGAACCAAATCAGCTGAATTATAAAATATTAATTCCTAGATACCCATACATATTTTTTCCTGCATCTCCAAATTCCAATCTGAGCAAAAATGCAAGTGGTTTAGCAGGTGAACACGAAGAATGACTTAGCAGCGTGATACATATTTGTGGCAAAGGTTTCAAAGATGTCTGTTTCTTTTGTTTTGTTTTTCAGTTGTCAACATCCAAAGGGTTAATTGCAGGCAATCTGAGATACGTTGAGGAAGACGGCACCAGCGTGAGCTGCACCTCTGGGGCCTCGGTAAGCGTCCTCAGTGGCTCCTGGGCTCTAACTCCCCTCCTGTTCCTTTCATTTTGAAATATATTTTATTTCTTGCATTGCTATATAATTCAGAGCTTAAGGTTTTAAAGTACAGCTGAAGGATGAGTAGGTCTGTGCCTTACGGCCTTGTTCCTCACGTAGCTCAAAACAGGCCAGTGGTCCCACTGAGATGAACACTTTCCATCTAAAACATTCTGTTACATTTTAAAACAGGCAGGTGAACTGTGGCTTAACTATTTTAGCCTGGTTATTCACGTAATCTCCACAAAAATTGCTGGCTCTAAAATGAATATATTGTATACTGTGCTCTTTACTGGGCTTTAGTGTGTTGAGCCATGGGATTAAACTAGCATGGTAGTTTGGAAGCAGCCACTCAGGAGTTAGGAAAGGAGACAGGTGATACCCCAAGCTCCTACATCAGGATATTTTCCTTCATCCTTTTCTTTTTTCACTTCTCTGTTCTTTGTGCTAAGGACTGAACTCAAAGCCTTTGCACTAAGATATATCCTCAGTCCTTCTTTTTTTTATTTTATTATTATTTTTTTGAGACAGGGTCTCATTATGCAGTTTAGGCTGGTCTCGAGCTTGCAAACGATTCTCCTGCCTCAGCCTCCCAAGTGCTGGGATTACAGGAGTGTGCCACCACGCCTTCTGTTTTGAAACAAGGCCTCTCTAAACCAAGTTGCCCAGCCTGGGCTTGCAGTTGCTATCCTCCTGTCTCAGCCTCCCATAGTGCTGAGGTTACAGGCATGAAACACCGCATGTGGCTCATTTCTGCTTTTTTTTTTTTTAATTTTATTTTAAAGAGATAAACAATAAAATCTATGATACAGAATTTGAAAACAAGATAATAGGAGATTAACCATGGTTAATATGCTGTGTAATTGGGGGGCATTTTTTGGTTTTCACTATTTTTTTATTTTATGAAAAAATGAAATTTCATAACAAAAATGATAAGAAAATAACAATAGTTAATACATTATGTATCTTTATCTTCATAGTCGTTACTCAGGGTACAAGCTGTGAACCAAGGCTGGGGATAGAGCTCAGTGCGCAGCGCCTGCCTGGCAAGTGTGAGGTCATGAGTTTGACTCCCGATACAAAAAAAAGACATTAAACTGAAGAAAAGGTGCTTACAAACAGAAAAAAGACAAAAAGAAACAAAAATATTACTGAAACACAAAAGTGTTTTCTTTTTCTTTTTTTTTTTTTTCTCCTTAACCACATGTCTACAAAGCCTCTAAGAAATTCTCCCTGCTGGGAGGAGTGTGGGTCACATGTCTGTAATCTACTGAGGGATTACATTCTTTCCCACTGTTTGCTCACTGAGCAGTAAGTCTTTGATGACCGGTGTAGTCAAAGAAAAACGAAAACATGATTTTTGTGATAAATTACACAATGTAGTTTGTACTTGCTTTTCATTTAAAAATTTAAAATGTCCTTTTCCTTTAAATTTAGGCTATTCCTGTGCCATCTAATATCCAAGGAATTCGGAGTATCCTTCCAGTAGGAAAAGTATTTAAATTTCTGAAGTGTTCATTCATTCCTTTGATAAATCAAGCATTCGTGGTGTCTAAGGAGCAAGTTAGACCACGTCACTGTCAAGATGAACAGGCCGGGGCCCTTCTTTAGGACATTTTTAGAAGTTCACCACGATGTAGGAGACACAGACGTATAAACGCATGTGTTTATGTATGTAATGGTAAAAACGAGAACATTCTTTCTGTGGCTGCTTTTGAATTCCTCTATAAGCACCATGATGTACCTGGTGATTAAACTGCAATCCTCTTCCTTCGGTTTATCAGCCTTAACGTCACAGACCTAATTACAGACGCAAAATTTCTGTTAATTGTAGAAAAAGATGCAACATTTCAGCGGCTCCTAGATGACAACTTCTGCCACAAAATGTCGCCGTGCCTTATGGTGACGGTACAGTATCTGCCTTTACTTCCTCTCTCGTGCCCTGTGGGGTTGGGAAGAGGCTCCAAGATCCTCCCTGCGCCTTCGGCAGCACTCTAGCTGTTTCCATGCAGTGTCGAGCAGGAAAATCCGAGGTGCTAAACCTTCTCCCTCCTGACTAAGCGCGAGGTGATGCTCCTGATCTTTAAGGGCCAGGAAATTCCCAGTGCCAGGGGAGCTCACCAGCCCAGGGTGCCACCCTTACGCTTCCCATGGGTGCTGGTCACCACGTGGGCTTTGGCCAGGGCTCAGGGAGCAGAGCGGCTCCTCGTCCCTCCGCACACAAGCTTCGTCACTAACGCAGTCAAAAGGAGCTTGCATCCCCACACCATTTTTGTGTTTGTTTTGTTATTTTAAGACAAGGTGTCTCTATGTAGTTCAAGCTGGCCTTGAGCTTACTACATATCCCCAGCTGGCTTAAACTTGCAGCGATCTTCCTGCCTCAGTCTCTCCAGCACCGAGATTGCAGGCATGTGCCAGTCTGCCTGGCTGGGAGTTTGCTTTTTAAAGACATAAATGTGCATGAGTAGCAACAAACAGAGCCACACACATCATGATTCCTGTCACTGAGACAGCTCGTGGTAGCGTCTGGCCCTCACGGCACACCCTAGACCAAGGGGCTCGAGCCGCACACATTTACTTCCCAGTTCCAGAGGAGAGCCGGGACCGAGGGGCCAGCAGAGGCAGGGACTGGTGCGGGCCTGCTTTTGGGTTCACTGGATGGTCCTCGTCTCATCAAGTCCTCAGTGGTGGAAAAGACCTGCCTGGGTCCCTTTCCCAGGAGCGCTAAGCCCACCCGGAAGGGCCTGACCCCCATGATGTAAGCACTTCCCTAAGGGGCTGCCCTCACGTGGAAGTTAAGGTTCAGCATAAACCTGCGGGGGACGGAAACGGCCCACTGCGGGCAGCGAACTTCCTGCTAAGGGTGATGCGGGGTTCGCAGAACTGGAGCCCCCAGCAGAGCCCGCCGGACTCGGAGCGGAGGAGGAGGTGGGGATGGAGGGAACTTGGGGCGCGTGTGGGCCGGAGGAGGCCAGCCTGAGGGAGGGGACAGGCCCTCGTCCTTTGTCAGCTCTTTCCCCAGCCTTGCCGCTCTTGCGGATCTGGAAAAAAACCGAGCTCTCTGAGGAAGAAAACACAAGGCTCTGCTACTTAAAGTTCCTCTGGCTCACTGGTGAGCAGAGAGATGGCGCGCGCGAGGTTGGGCTGCGGAAGCGCGAGGAGCGCAGGCAGGAGACGCCGGGCCGCGCCTCGGAGGCCTGGCCGCTGCGGAGGAGGCGGCCTGCGTTAGTGCGGAAAACTCGGGCTCGCGGAAGCGGCCGAAGTGAGCGGGAGGAAATGACAGGCATTAGTGTGGCCGCGCGTCCACGCGATGGAGCCGGGGAGCCGGGGCCTGCGGCGGCCTCCGGGCGGTTACCGCGCTGTGAGCATGGAAGCGGGCGATGAAGGGGACGTGCGGGAGCCCTGGCCCCCACGAGGCGAGGGGCGAGGCGGACAGCCCTGCCGCAGGCCGTCAGCGCGGCATCAGCCCTGCTGCAGGACCAGCACCGGTGCCCTCGGCGCTCCGCAGGATTTCCAGTGAGGGCTTAGGGAGATCACGACGCGGCCGCAGAAAACCCGCGCGGCCTCTGCCTAGCTGGAAGTTAAGGGCCCCCGCGGGAGATGGAAGTGCAGGGCAGGCGCGCCCCTGCGGCGCCCGCGTCTCCGTGGGCCCGGCCTGCAGTGCGCTCCGCGGCCCTTTGACCCCTGGCGCAGAGGCTGGCTGAGGCCGAGGCGCTGCAGACAGGAGGCCGCAGAGTTCAGCCCTCGCCCGTCGAGTCCCATCCGCGGCCGGCACTGCCGCTCTGGAGCCGCATCTTCGCCTGGCCCAGGGCCACCTTTGCCTTGAAGAGAGGGTCTGAGTGGTCACCAGCAGCCCTTGGAGCGGGGGTCACACACACCCCATTTCTCTGCTCCGTGTTTCCGGGCTGCCGTCTGGTCCCTGCCCAGGCTCTTAACTGGAGAAAGGAGCCGGGGCTAGAGAACCGGGCCAGGAGGAAGCATTTCTCACCCAACAGCCTTGCGTAAGGTTCCATTTCCCTAGCAGGTTCCTGTGTTATCTTTTCCCAAAGGAAAGCACTAAAATGCACTAAGTGCTCACAATGAGCCGGAGCCCTGCTAAGCACTGCCTGGAATAAAAGTTTGCCTATTTTTAAATTGTGTTTTGTTTTGCTTTTTGAGACAAGGTCTTGCCATGTAGCTCAGACTAGCCTTGAACTCACTAGGTGGCCCCAGCTGGCCTCAGTGTCATGGCAACCCTCCTGCTGGGGGGGGGGCGGTTGATATTCTCATCACCTCTACTTTGATAATAGGAAATGCATTGCATTGTGTATTTTTGTTGCTGTCGTTTTATTTTTTGGCTGTGCTTGGGGTTGAACCCAGGCCCTCACATCTGCTAGGCGAGCATACATCTAGGCTGCAGTTCCAATCCCGAGGAAGTGCCTTACCACAGCTCTCTGGCCACTCAAGACCGGGGCTTGAGTCAGATAACTGTATGTTCAGCTCTGTGTTGCTATAATGCCAGACATCCAACTTTACAGGTAGATCCAAAGCCTAAAAAGACTGAGAAACCTGCCCACAATCACAGGTATGTTTATGACAATGACGGACAGGGAGGGAATTCAAACTCAGAGCTCTGATCCGAAGCCTGGCTTGGTTTCTTCCCCCCATCACCGTCCACTATCCTGAGGACTGAACCCAGGACCTTGTGCATGACAGGCAAGATTCCCACCACTAGGCTGCATGCCTTGTGCCCAAACCTTGTTCTTAATAGCAGTGTGTACTCTGCTTCCTTCGTCTGCTCCACATTTCATTCGGTTTCCTTCTTTTCTTTCTTGACACTATTTTAAATGCTCTTAAAATTACTTTTCTACCTGTTTTAATAACTTCATATTATCCCACCGTAAAGGGCTTATTACACTCTAAATTTAAACCAGGTACTCTGCTAAGTGTTTCACGATTATTGAATAATGTAATTCCTCTTTCAGTTTTATAAGCGAATACAGAGACCCAAATCATAGGAGGTTTCATTACTCCTTCAAATTCATGCCATCCAGAAGCACAGAGCTAAGCCGGGTGTGGTGGTGCCCACCTGTAATCCCAGCACTAGGGAGGCTGAGGCAGGAGTATTGCTGTAAGTCAGAGACCAGCCTAGGCCACAAAGTGAACTCAAGGCCAGCCTGAACTGCATAGTGAGATCCTGTCTCAAAAAGACAAAAGGAAAGAAAGAAAGAAAGAAGAAAAAGAGTGCAGAGCTGAGATGACAGCCCAGGCTATTCGGGCCTACAGCTGGCCTCCTGTCACCAGTGAGCTATGCCACCTATTCACGTCCCTGTCATTCGATATTTTGGCTTTTTTTGCCTTGGGATCCTTTCATAGGACTGGCATAATGGGGGCAAAGGTACAAATGTCCATGGGCTCCCCCAGTCTGTCATACATATTTCACATTTGTTCACAGTCAGTGCCAGTCTCCGCCATTCAAGGTGGGGAATCTCGCTTTTAAATTATTAATGAAACACGGGAGTTGTGGTATCCATTTTATCCTACTGGAATTGAAATGCTTTATTTCTGTCTTGCTTTCAGGGGAAAGGCATACCTGATCTGAACACGAGACTTTTAGTCAAGAAACTGTGGGATGTGTCTCACATTCCTGTTTTCACGTTGGTAGATGCCGACCCCCACGGTAATTTACCCTTGGACTGTTTAGGATAGTCATGGCTAAATCATGTTTCCAGTTGTGCTGTCTACTCTAAAAACAACTTCGTAACATATTTTAAGAGAATGTGATTAGATTAAAATTGAAGACTGTGATTATTTAAGGCAATTAATGGTTATGTCTGCTATATTAAGCTGAGAACCATAAATTGTTCATCAGTAATGCTCACAAAAACAAAAATTACAGATGTTGGATAAAATCCGAGCGTGAACCCTGTAATACCTGAGACTAACTTTATTTTTTTAATGTAGATTATAGGTTATTTACAAAGAATCAACATAAAAATCAATAGAATAGACAAGCAGGTTTAGCAAGGTCATAGTACCAAGGTCACAAAGCCATATACAAAAATCTAGTGTTGGCCTATATACAAGCAATGAACAGTTCAAAAGTAAAATTGTAAAGCACAAGTTACAACATCACGAAAAAAGCTTAAAGTAACATTACTGTATAAATCTCCTAAAATATATTCATTATCGGTATCCTAAAAACCATAAAAACTGATCAAAAGTACCCAAATACAACCTAAATAAGTGGAGAAAGACTATGTATGTGAACGGGGCAAATATCAAAACATTTATTCTCCCTAAACTTATCTGTAGATTCACCTCAATATGTATCAGAATCTCAGCAGAATTCTTTTTTTTTTTTTGTTTTTTACAGTGAAGGGAGGCATTGAATTTACTTCTGGACAGGCCATGTGGATGATAAAGGAGGCTATTGTTGTGCTTTTTTTTTTTAGCTATCTTAACTATTTTTTTTATATACATATACATAAACATATACATATACATAGTTTTTCTTTCAGTTTGTCACACAAGTGAAACAATACAATGCTTACACATGTGTGACTTATTTATTTCACGAATAAGTATATTCTCAAGGCACATCCATTTAAGTATAAAAGTGTCTAGTTTATCATTCTTTATAACAGAGTAGTATTCCATTATATAGATATACCACATCTTTTTTGTCCATTCCTCAGTCGATGGGCATTTAGGCTGTTTCCAAGATCTAGCTATTATGAACTGCACTGCTATAAACATAGGTGCACATATATCGCTGTGGCATGATGTTTTTAATTCTTTTGGGAAGATACCCAGAAGAAGAATAGCTGGGTCAAATGGGACCTCCAGTCCTAGCTTTCTGAGGAATCTCCACACTAACTTCCACAGTGGTTGCACCAGTCTACAGTCCCACCAACAGGGCAGAAGGGTTCCTTTTTCCCCACGACCCTGCCAGCACTTGTTATTGGTTGATTTCTTAATACTAGCCATTTTTTCTGGAGTGAGATGGAATCTCAGTGTTGTTTTAATTTGCATCTCTCGAATGACCAGTGCTGTTGAACATTTTTTTGCATATTTATTTGCTGTTTATACTTCTTCATCTGAGAAGTGTGTGTTCATCTCAGATGCCCATTTTTGGATTGGGTCTTTAAATCTGGGAGGAATGATTTTTTTTTTTTTAGTTCTTTATATTTTCTCAGTAGTAATCCTTTATCTGAGGGACAGCTGGCAAACATTTTCTCCCACATTGTGGGTTGTCTCTTCACTCTTGGCGGTTTCTCTTGCTGTGCAAAAGCTTTTCAGTAGGGTGAGATCCCATTTGTTGATTCTTTGCAATAGCTCCAGTGCAATCTGGGTATTATTCATAAAGTCTTTGCCTACACCAATGTTTTCAAGAGTTTTACCTACTCTATCTTCCAGCAGATTTAATGTTTCTGTTTTATCGTTGAGATCTTTCTAATTTTAAAGTGAACCTTCTTTTCATAGGCATAGAAATAATGTGCATCTACAAGTACGGATCCATGGTAAGTATTCAAAAGTAGTTTTCCTTTCTTACTATTTAGACATTTGGTATTCACTAAGATGGTTCTGCATTTACTTGGCACCCTCTAGTAAGCTAAGGGCCCCCCGAATGTGCTAGGGCAGTGGTGGCGAACCTGTGGCACGTGTGCTGCTGCAGGCTGTTTGTGTGCTTGAAAGCCCAGCTACTGTGTTTTTCTTTTAAAAGAAAAGGTTGTTTTTTCTAAACTAGCATTTGGCTTTAATCGCAGTGCTGGCACTTTGCAATAAATAAGTAGGTTTTGGGTCCCAGTTTGGGCGCTCCATCTCTGATAGGTTCGTCTTCCCTGTGCTAAGGGAACTAGAGTCCAGTTCTATGCTTCGGTGGCTGCAAGTCCAGTTTCCAGCATGACCACAGCAACCACAGATGACAGAGGAAGACTCCCTGTGGGCCCGAAGCTTTACCACCCTCCATTCTCGAGCCTAATGAAGCGTGGAGTGTGATCAGAAAACGGCGAATGTTTAAAGCTTTTAAAAACTTAGCACAGTGAAAGACACAGTGGCAATAATCCCTCTCTAAAACTCATCCCATCGTCCTTCCACTTTCGGAAGCAGTTCTGGAAGTTCTCTTTTGTGTCTTTCGCTGCATTTTCATTTTTTTTTTTTTGTAGTTGCATTTTTGTGGCTGCCTTGATATCCTGAATCAACTCAAAATGTTTACCTTTTGTGGTCATTTTGACTTTGAAGAAAAGCCAGATCCAGTGAATAAGGTAGATGAGAAAATACTGTAATATTTTTACAAACCTGCCTTTCCACTGGATGGGATCAACATTTACCGTATATATATGTATATATGTATTTTTTTAATCATGCCTGCTTCTCCCTGGATGGAACTCAGCAGCAGCATTCACCTCGTAAAGACGCTCATGAAAGAGGGCTTCCAGAACTGCTTAGGAAAATGGCAAGAATGATGGCATAAGTGTGTGCAAAGTGAGGAGGAGGATTTTGATGGCGATTAATGGCAACATATCTTTTGTTATAATAAATTTTTAAAACTTAAACATGCATCATGTATTTTGACCATGCTTCATAAATGTGGGGAATCAGAATGACTGTATTTCAGTGGTTCTTACAGTGTGACCTTGGGCCAGCAGCATCAGCAGCACCTGGAAACTTGTTAGAACCAGAAATCTTAGTCACCGTGCACAGCTACTGCCCTGCAGTCTCCAGCTGGCTCTGGTGGCTGCTCAGGTTCACAGCAGATGAAGGAGGACAAAGAGGGAGCAGATACGGAGTGGCACACAGTAATGACTGCGGGTTGGAAAGGTGCACTTGAAGTTTTGCTTCTAGAAAATTAACACGAAAATACGACAGCAGTTCCACCTCTGTCCCTCTTAACGTGCAAAGAGTTTTGTTCCAAAAATGAGAATGCTACTGCTAACTTTCTGCACGTTAGCCTCACCTAATGTACTTTTGTTCTTTGTTTCAGTCTATGTCATTTGAAGCCCACAACCTCACGGTCCCAGCTATTAGATGGCTTGGTCTCCTCCCTTCTGATATTAAAAGGTTAGATGGTATAGCAGCACTAGTACATTTAAAATGAATCATTGCAATGTATGACAATGAGCCAGAAAAGGCACACAAAGAAAAAATCTAAATTTTTAAAATTTATATTGTCCACTACTACTCAGGACTATGCAATTATGAATTAGATTAACCAGTATTTTTGTTTCTACTATTAAAATACTTAACAAATAAGTTTGTTTAATTGTACTTTAAAAGGCTAGCTACAGAAATGATTTTTATTACTATGGCTAAAACATTTTGTAAATTTTTTATACTTAAAAATATGTATTATGCCGGGCATGGTGGTACACACCTGTAATCCCAGCACTCGGGAAGCTGAGGCAGGATAATCATTATGAGTTCGAGACCAGCCTGGGTTACAAAGTGAGCTCAAGGCCAGCCTAAACGGCATAGCAAGACCCTGTCTCAAATGGACAAAAAAAGAATAAAATAAAATAAAATGAAATACAGTAAAATAAAATATATGAACATTATATACTACAGATGTATTAAAAAATATGTATCACACATGGAACCTAACTAAATGATACTCATTGACAATGTTATTTGCCACACAAATCAGTTTGACCATACATTTAAAATTTTTAACCTCATAAAAGATCTCATTTTAGGATTACCTAATGTTTGGGACTTTCATGTGTGGCAAATTTAATATATATCTTCATAATAGAAAAAAATCATTTACAAGATAAAAGTCCCTACAATTGAGCAGTTTTGCTCTTGTAGAGTACTTCCTGTCATAACTTTTTCACTAAGATGTGCTCATACTTAATGTTATTTTATAATCTGCTTTTTCCATGCAGCATAATTGATCATTTCTCCATATGAAAATATATTTCCCTAGTGTGACATCTTGTTACTGACTCTTTCTGTTGCATTTCAATTCTGGGTGTTTGTTTAGTTAATCCCTCACAGCTAGACATTTAGGTGGTTTCCAGGTCTCTGTTCTGACAGTGTGCTGACGGACCTTCTGGTAACCAAATTTTTTCCTGACTATCTAGTAAGTCCCTGAGGTTGAATTCCCAGAAGAATCATGGGTCAAAGAGTGTCCACATTTTGAGGCTCTGACTGTCCTCTGGATAGGTTAACTGATTTGCTGTCCTGGAGGAACAAGTGACACCTATCCTTCGGCATAGAAGAGTAACACTTTGCTTTTTCATTTCTCCCAATGTGATATTGTAAAATGTCTTCTTATTGTTTTAATTTGCCAGTTTGGGTGAACTTTACGTGTTTATTGGATGTCTTTAACCAATGAGCCATCCTTGGTTACAGCTGTTTATTTCCTAAAAATGGAACGTGAATGATTTTTGGATGGTCAGGTTTTTTTTTTTTTTTTAATGAGAGCATAAGAGGACACTTTTCATTTTTTTTTTTTGTCTTTGAATATTTCCATCCACTGAATTAAAGTTTTGTTCAAAGTAGTGTATGTGTCATGGTCAGAATTCCTTGGAGGTGATCTATTTGTACGAACATCATTTCTAACACAAACTGAGGATGAATGATCCGGTAAATTTTAAGGTAGAGAATTTGGAGAAGCTCTAGCTGCATCTCATAATTCCATGTGTGCCCTAGGAACCACTCCAAGTATATAAATACATGACCAAAGGCAAACCAGTGTGGTAGCTACATAAACATACTGCAAGAGAAGTGCTCTAGGCCTCCCTTTCAATCAATTGTCACCCCTGTACAGGAGTTGCCACTGGCAAGTGGTCATAATTATGGGGACACTGAAAAAGACTATTTGAAATTGGAGCTCTCCTGGGATATCTGGGATGTGGGACTTCAAAAAGTAGGTTATGCCATAAATTCCAGAGCTCTAAAGCGCGTGTGTGTCTGTGTCTCTGTGTGTGTGTGCGCCTAACTGGAAAATGATGGACTAATGTGTGTGACTCAGAATCCTCAATGAATTACAAAGATTTCAGTACAAAATAAACTCAAAGCCCCTTTGTAAAACTCAGCTTCTGCCCACACGTTATGGAGCTCATGGAGCCAAGATCTGCAGCTATGAGCTTGAAAATTCACTGGTCAGGACGTGACAGATTTGTGATTTTCTAGTGATTTTCTTTTTTTCTTTTCTTTTCTTTTTTTTTTTTTTTTGTACTGGAGATCGAACTCACAACCTTACGCCTGCCAGGCACGCACTTAGGCCACTAAGCTAAATCCCCAGCCCTTCTATTGATTTTCTTACCTGTTATTCCTGAGTTTCTTTAAACATACAATAAACATAAACAAAATATATGTGTTACAGGAACACGTTGTTTTACTGATTTCTTTCATCTATTTTTTCCAGGTTAAATATACCTAAAGATAGTTTGATTCCACTTACAAAACGGGACCAAATGAAACTTGACAGCATCTTGAAGAGGCCTTACATTACCTGCCAACCATTTTGGAGAAAAGAAGTATCTGTTTCTTTTTAAAATTCGAGTATTGTATAAAGTTTCATTACCTTGCACTTTAGTAATGACTAGTCATATAGCATTCTGAAAATATCCTTGAGATTTTATAGACCCAACAATTAACATTAGTGTGGTTTGGCAGTAAGTAAATGTTGAAATCAAATCTATGAAAACTAATAGCTGAGATCAGCCAGATGCAGATGGCTTATTTTTACCCTTATCGTGATTATTTATCCTTTTTTCAATGGACTGCATAATAGTTTACAGGATTAAAAAAAGAAGAAAAGAATAAAAAATCCAAGCCTATTCCTAGTTATTGAACATGTAGTGGATCTAAAATATTCTAGCTGACCGACCCAAAAGACTATACCTTCCCTTCTGAGGGCTGGGGCCACAGCTCAGCTGCATAAGCACCTGCCCGACAAGAGCAAGGTCCTGAGTGTCATTCCCATTACAAAAAAAAAAAAAAAGCCTGTACCTTCTGGTTCTGTACGATACAGCTAGTCTAGATTAAATATTTTGTTGAGCTAAAAGAACTACAGACCCCTGGTGTGACTGTCTTTTTACCACATTGACAGATGGAAATGATGGCAGACTCCAAAATGAAGGCGGAAATCCAAGCTTTGACCTCACTGTCCTCAGATTACCTTTCTAGAGTATACTTACCCAACAAATTAAAATTCGGAGGGTGGATATGAAGGTACAAGACTTACTATTACTTTTAGCTGGTCAATCCTGTTATGGAAAGATTCTGTAAAGGTAGAACGAAACAATCTTTCACTATATGTTTTGTCAAAATAAATGCTATACTCTAATTTTCTTTAGAGGGCTTTATTTCATACTCCACAGAGATTGGATGCTACCCTGTATTCTAAAATAAATTATAAAAGTGTATGTTATTTTGACTTTTAAATTGTATTTGAAAGAATGTTTTGCATGTCATGGAAGCCCATAAAATATTTTCTTTGTCTTCTGCAATATAGCTAATATAAGGCATAAAGTATTTCATGACTAACAAAAATTGCAGAGCAATTAGTGCCTTGTAGTTTTTTCCTTTCTCTTCTGCCTTCGTAGTGTACTGGTCACAGTATAGGAGCCATGATCCACCTAATTTACTTGTAAAACTAGTAAAATTTATTATGAATAAATATTCATGTTATGTACTCTTCAGTGCTTTGCTTTCCTTTGTCTTGAGCTCACCTTTTTAATGATAACACTCACTTGTTTAAATATTTCTCCATGGTGTTACACATTATCGCCCCAGTTCAAGCACCTGGATTCCTCTTTAGTCTAGGACCATAGAACAAAGAACTTTGGATTCAAGACTAGGAAGCCTCAAATTTTAATAAGGCACTTTTCTAACAGTAAGAGTGTGATCATTTGTCCTTATAAACCTATTTTAATTTTTATAAAGGTAAGTTTTATTATATTACTGGGTACTTTTAGTAAATCTTTCATGCAATGAAAGTTTCTTGTAATTATAAGTAACAAAATCCATTCATAGGAATATAGAAATAGGCATACAGAAATATAGTTTATAAATATAAATGGTACTTTTATTATCATCCTCATTTCACAGGTGGAAATATAAAAGTACAGAGAGGTTAAGTAACTTTCCCAAGGTCACATGACTAAATTTAAACCTGAGCATGTGTATCCCGCTGCCGGGGTACATGCAAAGTGCTGCACACGTGGGCCGGGGTGCACACTGCCGAAGGAAGGCCCGTGAGTCACGGTGTGGGCTGGACACCAAATCAAGGTCTCCTGATGCCCCACCCCTGACATTGACAAGCACGTTATATTCCGTGCACATGCAGATACCACACATTTTATTCTGAAAACATTCTGGCATGCTATTAATTTGACTTATTCATGAAACTATCAAAAATTCTAAAAAAGATTTATACATCACAAAGTTTTCCTTTACATTTCTACCCTACATAATCTCTTTACATGTAATAAAGAAGAAATTACTACATTAGAGATATGTTTTACCCAGCAAACATCTGGATTAGGGTAGACTGTCGAAAATGGGAGGGAATGACAAATCTACAATAGTCATTAAAATTTGGAAATATATTTGAAAATAGTTTGCAATTAAATCATCTCAAACTTATGATTGGGTATTTACTTAAAATAGTTTTCGATTATATGGGCAATGAATATGGAAAAAGCTACACACATTATAGTTCAGCTTTCCTACTTATCTTTATTGGATGTAGATGAAAATGTAATGCCATTAAGTATTTGGGAACCATCTAGAATTCTAATCATAAAATTTATTTCCAAAACAGATTACTATAAAATAGCAACTTAAAATCACAACTGACAACAGATATCCCTTCCACTGTCACCTCTTGTATCTATTTTTAATATTTACATATTTTAATCTGGAAAGAATATTGGATGGGAATTTGTTTATAGTTAAAATGAACAGAAATAGAAACTAGTATGAAAAAAAGATGTTCAGAGATTCTTGGTTTTCCTTAAGGGTTCATAATGACCCTCGTAAAATAAAAGCTGCTTGTAATATCCAGTCTTCTGGGAAATTTAACTGTCACCCTGGGTGATGCTAAGTGATTTCAGAAGTTACTATCTCATGAAAAAAGATACTGTGCGTTTTGTTCAAAAACAGGCAAAACACCCC
Source organism: Dasyprocta punctata (assembly GCA_004363535.1). NCBI lineage: Eukaryota > Metazoa > Chordata > Mammalia > Rodentia > Dasyproctidae > Dasyprocta > Dasyprocta punctata. Next base: position 20,883 of record RJWM01027267.1, read on the forward strand.
AGAGTCTCTATCCATGGCTTCCTTCGTGAATCTCTCAGTTGAACTGTTAGTTTGATGCAGGTACCGGTTCAACGATGCTGAAAAGAACAGATGCTTTCAAAACTAAGCTGCATGAACATTACAATATCTTCAGTGGAATGTTTTCGTAGTGAGATATTGAGCAACTCTCAACTTATACTGGCTCAGTGGGATTGTGCGCTTCAAGGTCTGTCTTCTCCCTAGTCCTCCCAAAGTCTCATTAAAAAGCCAAGTCTGCCCTCTGCTGGCAGAAGGTTACTGTGCTTTCAACTCCTTCCACTATTTGGGGTGGAATTTCGTTAAGATATTTTTTAGACAATTCAGTAGAGGTCTCTAAGACACAAAAGAGGTTGCAGAAAACAATGAGGATTTTTATATGAGACTGAGCACTTATGACAGTCTGTATTTGATACTCCAATTCTCTGTGAAGTTACACATAATGTGCATGCTTTGCGATCGCACTATTCACACAAAAATGTAAGCCAACATATTAAAACATTTTAAATAAAATTTCAAAATTAAACATTACTTCAAATAAGAAGCAATTGATACTAAAATTATAAACATTTTTATCTGCTTAAAAATGAAATACAAGCCAGGTGTGGTGGGGCATGCCTGTAAACCCAGCACTTGGGAGGCTGAGGCAGGAGGATCGCAATGAGTTTGAGGCCAGCCTGGGCTATATAGTAAGACTCTGTTTCAAAAAACAAACAAACAAAAAAAGGACTATAAACTGTTATCAGTCATAAATATTCATGTGTGTAAAAAATGGCAGAAAGTTTACTTTTGTGAATATATCCACAACTAAAATTAAATTCCAAATATTTTCTACTTTTAAGTTATTTTTTTTTACCTATGCAGTATAACTCAATAATCACACCCATAGCTATGAATTTTGTTGCTCTCCCTTATTTTATTTTACTTTTTGCTGGCTTTGTTTTTTTGAGGTAGGGCCTTACTCTACAGTTCAGGCTAGCCTAGAACTCACAGAATCCTCCTGCCTCAGTCTCCTGAGTGCTGGGATTGTGGGCATGCACCACACCTGGCTGATCTCCCTTATTTCTAGGAAAGGGGGAAGGTGAACTGCCACAATCTGCCCTCTGTGAGTGTTGAATCAGGTTTGGGGCAGGTTGCTGGAGTTCGATTCTATCTCCACTCACTGCCTCTGTGCCTGAGATGAATTACAATCTGATCTGAGTTTCATCAACTGTAGCGATAACAATAACATGATAAAGATCATATGAGATTATTCCTGTAAAGTATGTGTGTTTGAACAATACACTTAGGAGGCGGTAAGAAATGTGAGTCGTATGGTTGCTACACTGGGTCCACTGGAGCAGCTGTCAGTTCTTTATGTCACAGCATCACCTGAGGAGCTTCTAAAAGATGTGACTTTCCTGGGCTCCACCCCAGACCGACCAAATCAGGATCTCTGAGGGTGTGATCTAAGCATCCAGTTATTTAAAAGTTCCCCATGATTCTAAATGCTTGATCAGGATTCCTGGCACTTAACTGTGGGGACCCAGCCTGGCCACCGCTGCTAGGTGCTTGATAGAAATGTGGGCTCTTAGGCTCACCCCGAACCTATGAATCTGTGTTTACAACAAGCTCTCACAGACCCTAGCGCTCTCCTAGGAGGTCAGCACCTGCACACCACACCAAGCTGTGGAGAGGATCCAGCATGTGTGTGACAACCTCTCCAGGTCCCTTACTCACGGTCCTCCCTGCCTGTCCCCCTCTTCAGTACCAGTTTGGAGGTGGCATGTGTTTGAGCCATTATAACAGACCTTTGCTACATAACAATTTTAAGAGGTCACTGATTTGCACTGAATTCCTGCACTGGGCCCCAATAAACCAAAAATTTAAAGGAGTCACCTCATACTAGGTTTCCATGTCACCAAACTAAAACAGTCAACTGAACTTTCAGAAGATCAAGCACATAAAAATAACAGTCAGATTTCCTAGATAGGCCAGTTTCAACTGGCATGGTAAGTTTCCTCTACTTTAATCCTTACCAAAAACAAAACAAAGCAAAAACTTGATGTAATCTGGTACTATCCAACCTGTTCTCTCTCTTTTGTTCTGTGACAATGTCTCCCACTTTACAAGGAAAGGAATCAATCCACTTTTTATTCAACTCCCAGGATTTAGTCTGTCTCTGAAACCACCTTGTTCTATTTGGTTCATTAAAACACTCATTCTAGGGTCTCTAGCTAAATTGGTTGCAATTTTGTCTCTTTTTTTTAACATTCTTAAATACTGATTTTTTTTTCCTTTTTTTAAAGAGGATAAAACCAAACAAGTACAACAGAATAAAGTCAATCAAAATAAAACAATGAACGCGATACAGGGCTTCAAAATAAGGTGATAGGAAATCAACAATGGCTACCATAATGCCTCTTGTTATCTTCACAGTTGCTGCCCATGTCAGCATAATTTCATCTTTTGACACCTTTACTATTTCTATGGAACAATATACAGTATGTAGTGAGGCCAGATGGGCCTCACTCCAGGCAGGACCGCACCAACGCGACAAAGGAGACGCGGAGATCAGGCTGATGGCGCAGATCCAACTTTATTATGGAAGTACAGCAGGCTATATAGAGGGTGCGGGCCAATAGGGAGTGAGAGCCAATGAGGGAGCAGAGGCTGACAGTCTCTAGGCAGACTTAGGTCCATATAGTGGGTGTGGGCCAATAGGGAAAAAGGGGAGGGCGGTATCCGGGGAGAGGAGCAGAAACAGCAGTCTCGTAGGGGATGGTAGCTGATTGGTGGTAAGTTTGTGCAGACCATCGGCAGGAATAGGCCACAATTCCCCCTTTTTTCTTATTAAGTGGGCATGCAATGCAAGTGTGGCTCTGGGGTATGGTATGGCCTTACCCGTCCTTGGGTCATTCACCAGCTGTGACTAGAGCCATGGTGGTCACGGGTGATGCCCTGTCTTAGGTGGCTCATACCCGATAGGCCCCTCACTTGGTTGCAACGTGAAAGGAACGTCCTGTCTTAGGTCATACATTCCTTGGCTTTGCTTAACCTTACCCGTCTTGGGTGACCTGGCAGTCTAGCCAGGCGCCTGTCTTAGGTGGGAAGCAGGGAGCACAAGGTCTCAGGTTGCCCGTCATTGGACAGTTCCTTAGCCTGTTGTAATCATAGCCCAGAGGGCGTCGCGTTGTTCGGGGGTGGCTTGTAGGCGTTGGTTAAGGAGTGTGGCCAGAAGGATTTGGGTCTGTTGTTGGTGGCATTGTTGGTGTCGTAATATGCGGAGCGAGCGGCATGTCCAGCGCAGGAAACCTAGGAGGAATAATCGTACAAGGCCTAATAAGCAAAAGGATAGTAAATTTTGGGGGTGGAAGGTAGTTGTTAGAAATTTGGTTAATTGAGAGAGTAATTCGTATTGGAGGTCAGGTATTTGGATGGCTTGAATGGCGTTGATGTCGCCTGTTAGTAAGTTGGCAAGGTTAAGGTAGGAGGAGTTATATTCTTGGAAGATCCATTGGCTTAAGTTCCACCGGAAGGACGAGTTTACAGGGACGTGAGTGACACATAAGAAGGAGGAGCGGACACTCTGGTCACATGTTAGAGTGGCCACAGACCGGAGGCCATCCAGTTGGGCAGCCAGGAGATCAATTTGTTGTTGTACATGACCGCAGCATGATCAAGGAGGGTTATATAAAAGCAAATGAAGGGAGTACATGGCGATGAGTGCGTTGAGGCAGGCAGCCCAAGTAGAGAAAGAGCAGGGAGAGGCCTAGTAAATACAACACAAAGAAGTATTTTTGACAGGGGCTGAAGTCGGCGGGGATAAGGAACCAGAGAGCAAGTGTGCTGAGTGTGAGAATGTACAGACGCACGAAGAGGGGGAAGGGGGGGTAGCAAACCAGCATCAGTGCTCCGGGTTGGTCTGGCGCTCAGGTTGCGTGGGGGCCTTCGTGGCTTCCGTGGCAGGCTTGACATTGCGGCTTGGGACCCATAGGGGTTGCGGGGCAGTTTCCGGAAAAACACAAGCAAATCCTCTGCCTTGCGTGAGTAGAGGGGCTGGGCGCTGCCAAGCATCGGTTATGGGGTCTCGCCAGCGGACCAGCGGGAGGGGCGTTTCTCTAGGGAGGAGGCCGCCCCAATGTTTATGAATTGGGCTGAGCCCGTCCTTGTCAAAGGTAAGGAGGTTGCAATGGATTAGCGCAGCTGTGAGCATGTTGTCTGGGGTCTCTGAGGGGTGTGCTTCCCTCTCCTTTTTTAATAGGTTTTTGAGTGTGGCATGAGTTCGTTCGACAACGGCTTGGCTTTGAGGGTTATGTGGGATTCCAGTGTGATGTGTGATGTTATAGAGCTGTAGGAAGTTGTTGAAAGATTGACTGGTGTAGCATGGGCCATTGTCAGTTTTTATGTCCCAAGGTATGCCTAGAAAAAGGATGGCTTTGCGACAGCTCTGGATAGCATGCTTCGCCTTTTCTCCAGAGAGAGCCATAGCCATCAACGCTCCCGAGTAGGTGTCTACGTATACATGAATGTATTTTAATTTCCCAAATGGGGGGAAGTGGGTAACATCGGCTTGCCACCTGTTATTGGGCCTAAGGCCTCGGGGATTAACCCCTTGAGGTTGGAGTGGCCCTAGTGGGAGGAAAGGAGCGCAGGTAGTGCAGGAGCGGACGAGATGCTTGCATGTCTGAATAGGGACTTGCGGAAGGAGGGCATGTAAGGATTGAGAGGAGAGGTGGAATCTGGCATGAAGGGTCTTAGCTTGTTCTATCGGGGAGGCTAATAGGAGGGAGATGGAGAGGGTTTGGGTGGTAGGGTGTACTATCATATCAACTTGAGAGTTTCCTGCGGAGATAGGTCCTGGCAGGGAGGAGTGACTTCTGACATGAGAGATGTACCAGGGTTTGTATCTGTGTTGTAGGGTAGTTTGTAGAGAGAGGATAGCTTTGTCTAGTGGTGAAGCTGTGAGTTGGGTGGAGGCGAACGCGAGGGTCTTTGCTAGTTGGACCACATAGATGCTGTCTGAGAATATGTTGAGCGGTTTGTGTGGGTATTGATTAAGTAAGACTAATAGAGCGAGGAGCTCTCCTAATTGGACAGAGCCCGGGTTAGGGTGGCAAACAGGAGTAGAAGCTTTGGTGCAGGGGTGGTAAGCTATAAAGCCATAATGCGTCTTGGAGGCATCTGTGAAGCAGATGGTAGCAAATGGAAGAGGGGTGGTGGTTGGAAAAGCATGGCCGGTGCGGATGGGCAATGAGGGAAGTGTCTGGAGGAGTTTGTGTTGTGGATAATGATTGTCAAATCGTCCTGTGTATAATAACATGAAGAGCTGAAACTCTGTATGTTGATCATAAAGTGCGGCCATAAGCGAAGGCTTAATAGGCCAAATGACGGTGGTGGGTTGTGTGCCATATAGTTTGATGGCAGTCAAAACTAGTTCTTTAGCTAGGGATATGAACACATCTATGCGGGGTGTAATTTTTGACAGCCTAGAATATGTGGGGTGACACCAATATAAAGGTGCCTCCTGCCAGAGTGCGCCGATAGGGGAGTTAGGGGTATTTATGACAAGCACTAGAAGGGGTTTGGAGTTATCGTAGCGTGATGTGGAGCAAGAAGCTAAGGCTTTGGAGATTAGTTGGCACGCCTTATGTGCTTCAGGGGTGATGGTGATTGGATAAGCAGGGTGGACAGCATATAAAGGCTGTTTTAACAGGTCAAACGGGGGCGCAGTTGTGCTGAGGTGACAGGGAGGCTAGGGCGGAGCCAATTAATTTGTCCACAAAGTGTTTGTAACTCAGTGAGAGTCATGGTAGCTGGGAGTGAGAGTTGTGGAGGGAGTGAGGACTGAGGAGTGAGGGAGTTGTGAGTAATGTGGTGTCCCAGAAATAGGAAAGGAGGCGTGGTTTGGACCTTTTCAGGTTTTATTGAGAGGCCTATCTGTTGCAAATTTTTGGAGAGGAGTGATACTCCTGTTTGTAATCGGGTTTGGTTTTGGTGGGCTATAAGGGTATCATCCATATAGTGGATAATAAAAAAGGCAGGTCTGAGGGGGGCAATGGCGGCATTAACATAATTTTGACAAATCGTAGGGCTGTTTTTCATGCCCTGAGGTAATACCTTCCATTGATATCGGGAATTGGCTCCTTGGTTGTTAGTGAGGGGCATCGAAAAGG
>RJWM01027268.1:0-27019 GCA_004363535.1 Dasyprocta punctata
ATCATAGTTTTGTCCCATGTTGTACCCATTGTGTGATTTTTCTCTACAAAACTTGCTTTGAGAAGTGAGCTCATTGGCTACCTAGTCAGGCCCCTTCCTGTCTCAGCTGTCTCTCAATAAAATTTCCTACTCTTGGAAATTTTTTTGGTACCAGGAATCAAACTCAGGACCTTGCACTTGCTAGACAGGTGGTATGCTGCTGAGCTATATCCCCAGCTCTAAATTTCCTGCTCTTAACTTCTATTCCTTAGAATTCATCCTTTGATTTTGGAGAACTCAGTGTATCTGACATCTAGCAAGTTGAGATTTATAGTATTTCCCTTCTATCTTTTGGAGGTCACCCCAGGAGAAGCTGGGTATGTTGTCATGCACATGTAATCCCACAACTCGGGAGGCTGAAGCAGGAGGATTGCCTTGTTCAAGGCTTGCCTGGGCTACATAGTGAGCTCAAGACCAGACTGCACTACAAAAAGTGACCCTGTCTCAAAAAAAAAAAAAAATCCCAACAACAGAAAAAATAAAATAGACAACACCCCAGGAAAGAGTTTCTAATACTTGGAAATTTCACAGCAACCAAGGTGACCCCCACTTTTGTTGGGGGAACCCAAATCTCATATTTGTAGACATTTAGTCATGCCTGGCTTAACGACAGGATATATTCTGAGAAGTGTGTTGTTAGGTGATTTTGTTTAGTTGTTTATTTTGGTACTGGGAATTGAACTCACGACCTCACACTTGCCAGGCAGGCACGGTGCCACTGAGCTATATCCCTGGCTGTGAGGTGATTTTAATCTTGTGTAAACATAAAGTATAAATCTGCACACCGAGGTCACTGTGATGTCACTCGCGATGTGACCGATCACTACTGTCTTGTGTGATCTGCCGTTGACTGAAATGTGCATGTCTGTGTATGGAGCCTACGACCCTCCCGTAAGGTGTCACCCTATGTGGTGTTGGAAGTGCCTGACTTTATTCCCTTCCCCGGCCCATCTTTGTGCTTGTGAAAGAGGTTCCCACTTTTTTTCAGCTTGTGGCTTTTCCAGAGTATAAACACTCCATGGTTTATTTAATGTTCAGTCGCTATCTGGTGTCCTTAGGGCAAAGCTGACCTTTAGAGATGCTTTTGTGGCCTGAACAGTGACTTAAAGCTTCTTCTTACTTAGATGCCAACCTTAAAAAAAACACCAGAAGTGGGGCTGGGGTGTAGCTCATTGGTAATGCCCTTGCCTAGTGTAGCAGGGTCCTGGGTTTGATCCTCAGCACCAGGAAAAAAAAAAAAAAGAAAAGAAAAGAAAAGAAAAACACTGAAAGATTCCACTCAAACATCTAAATTTTCAGCTTCTTTTGCAAACTCAGGTCCTCTGGCTTTGTGGGGCCAGGTGGGGACAGTCCCCACCCTGGAGGGCTGGGCCCCTTTTGGTGCTCAACCCGCTTCCGTCTCAGGTATACTTGGTCTTGCTCTGGGTCCAGCACTGGGGCGAGAGAGAGCCATTGCTCCCAAATGGCTCTGGAAGGAAGCACCCTGCGTGTGATGCATACTGGGTGAAAAGCTGCTCTGAGCCAGGTGCTGGGGTCACAGGAGTGGATGATACAGGCAGGCTCCCATCTGCAGGAGACAAGAGCTTCGACCTTTCTGCCAAGACTGAGACAGATAACAAGCCAGGTGACATTAAAAGGCTTCCCTCCGGCTTCGGCCTGGCTGCCCACCTCCACGGAGTGACATCCAGAGCCCCAAGGCCTGCTGGGAGGCCTGGGCTGGGCAGCCTGGGGCTGGGGTGGACCTGGACCCTCCACTTTCTGTTCTCTGTCTGCACAGGGGAAAAGGGCCATGCGAGCAACGTCAGAGGTCACCTGTGGAAGCTGCTGTCTCCAGCCAGGCTGGCCCCCCGGGCGCTCCGGAGCAGCTGGTTGGAGAGTTACCTGACACACCTGGAGGAGCTGGGGGTGTCGCCAGAGATGCAGGCTCGGGCGCTGGTGCTGCAGCTCTGGGCCACACAGGTGGGCACAGCGTGGGCGGGGTGCACACGGCCGTGGATGTGTCGTGCATATGCACGTGCGCGAGCGCGCGTGTGTGTGTGTGTGTGTGTGTGTGTGTATGCGCGCATGCGCGTGCGCAGGCATGAACAGTTGTGGGCTTGGGTCTGTCTGGTTCTCACTTTTATTGTCAAACAGCACTGTGGACAGGATCATTCATGTACGTGTATATTTTTTTAATCTGGGAAAATGTCAAACTTATAGAAAAGTTGTATTGTTTCATGAACTCCTGTACATACAGTGCTGTGATTCCCCGAGTTGTAATGAATCTGGTCCTCGCCCCCTTCCACGCTTCTCCCTTCCCGTCTCCCCCTGCTCTCCCTGGAATGTGTTCCTTCCGTGGTTTTGCACACCCTTCTCTCTCTCCTACTGTGATTATCTGATTGGATCACTTCGGGGTGCATCCTGGGAGGAAGAGCCTTCTCTCCCATGGCCACCGAGTGCTACCAAACCCAGGACAGCCAGCCCAAACACAGGCTCGTCGTCTCCTAACATTCTGCCTTCCACTTTTGCTCGTGTCCTTCGTGGCTCTTCTCCGCCCAGCCTGCTGTCCGGGATCACACATTGCATTCAGCCTCTCTGCCTCTTTAGTTTTCTTTAACCAGGCAGTTTCTAGTCTTTTCACTGTTTTTCATGACCTTGGCATTTCTGAAATGTGCAGACCAGTGGTTTTGAAGAATCATTGAAGAGTTGCACTGAGTGTTTACCCTAGGGCTCAGAGGTGCTGCTTTGTATTGCTCTCATTGTAATCGGAGTGGAGCGGACAGCAAGGAGTCTTACTCCGGATGGTGTGAGATGCTGATGGGCTGGGAATGGAGACCTCCTGGGGGTCTACCCCAGCCAGGAGGCCTCTCTGGGGTGGAGATGTTTGAGCTGATCCCTGGATCAAAACAAAGCTAAACTCAGGGACTTGGGAAAGGTAGAGGGGTAGAGAATTCCGGGCAGCAGCAAGTGCAAAGGCCCTGGATAAAGCAAGGTGCTGAGTGTGGCTACAGCAGGCCGGTGGGGAGTGGAACAGAGGGACGTGGTCACGGGCAGCCTCGCAGGTCTCAGTAGGTGAGGACTTGCGATATTTCTCTGGGTGAGGTGGGGGCCCTTCGAGAGTCTGAGTCCAGGAGGGGCAGGAGCAGGGGCAGCAGTGAGGAGACCGGGGTGTTAGGATCAGGTGGCGGCCTTGGTGAGAGGGTGCGGAAGTGCATGGGGTTTGGAACCTGGAGTGACAGAGCCAGTGGCCTTGGTAATGGCCCGGATATTGGAGTGAGAGAAGGGGCAGCCTGGGCTGGTTCCTGCCCTCAGTCCTGATGGTTGTGAGCCTTCTGTCTCCAGGTCCTACCCTGGCTGTGGTGGCTTCGCAGGGGTAATTCCTCTCCCAACAGCTCAAGACTTGTTTTTAGTTTCCTCTCAGAGCCATTAGATGTCTCCCCGGGCAGAGGCTGGCGAGGGGCAGGCAGAGTCTCACCCACAGCTTAGGGCTAACGCATATGTATGGGCTGGGGTGACCTAGCTCTGGCTGTCCCTAGAGCCCCTGCATAGAACCAGACACTGGCTGGGGGTTTAAGTCAGAGTCCAGGGAGTGGCCTGGGTTTGACCGGGAGAGCGTGTGGGTGCCGGGGGCACCGGGGACGGGACACCCTCGGCAGGCTCTCCCTTCAGATGCTCCAGCACAGAGCATGGGATCCGAGGCTGTCCAGTGCGAGGGCTTGGGGACCAGCTTGGACCCACCTGCATGGAATTGAAGTGACTTCACTTCCTGGCAAATCAGTCACTTGGCCCCTCAGTACCTCAGTTTACCTAACCCAGCGCCTTCCTCAGGGCGTGGTAGTGGGAGTGGGAGGAAGATCCAGAACCATGCAGGGCAGGTGGCAAGGGCTTCTTGGGTGTTCACTGACCGCCGCCGAGGGCTTGTGTGTGCCAGGCTACCTCCTAGGAGCTGGGGGTCAGAGCGGCGAGCAGAGCAGACTCGGGGGCCTGCACGGTGGTGCTGGCCTTCTGGTGGGAGAAGACAAGAATTAATAGACATGTAAGCTGATCAAATCATTGAGGGGACTATGTTCCGGGGCAAAAGAGAAAAACAGAAGAGTGTGAAAGGGAGGGAGGAGGGGCTGGTTCAGACAGGGAAGCCGAGGAAGGCCTCGCTGGACAAGCAGCATGCGTGTGTGGGGGAGCAGGCCATGCAGCTTTCAGAATGGGAGCTCCCAGACAGGGAGAGGGCAAGTGCAAAGGCCCTGTGGTAGGCATGAGGACAGTGTGCAGAAAGGTGGCAGTCCCCACACACAGCACCCTGCAGGCATGGGAAGGGCTTTGGCTTTTACATTGGATAAGGCAGGTGCCCTTTGAAGGCTCTGAGCAGAAGCAAAACATGACCTGTCTTATGCTTCAAAGGGACCCTTCCTACTCAGTGCTGACAAAAGACCATCGTGTGCGGAAGTGGAGGCAGGGAGGAGGGTACTGAAGTGTCCAGACTAGGGAGGAAGCTGTGGGACTGGGGTCAGGGCTGAAGTGGTCAGATTCCGGATGTGTTTCAAGGGGGCACCAATAGGGTGGGACACTGGAGAGAGTGTCAAGGACCCCAGCTTTCACCCTGAATGCCAGGAAGGACGAAGGTGCCATTAATGGATGAGAAGAGGGTGGAGGAACAAGCTTGAGGAAGGAGTCTAGCGGTTTGCTCTGGGCTCCTGCAGTTTGAAATGAAGAAGTGGCAGCCGTCTGGAGATGCAGGACCTGCGGGCCTTCTCCACAGAGAGATGGGACTGGGGGAGGTCTCTGGGTAAAGATGGAGGGGTGGGGCCCCGGACTTGGGGCTCCCTGTTCTGAGGTTGGGAAAGACAGCAAAGGCGGCCAAAGAGGACTGGCCAGGGAGATGGGAGGGCGGGGAGCGAGAAATGGTTGCTAGGAGGCTGTGTCAGTCAGATGAGTCAGGAATAATAACTTCAAAGGACACAGCATTTCCCAGGAGCCAGCGCCCTGGTGAGCACTTGGTGAACCTCATCTTGAGGCTCAGTGAAGCTGGAACCTCAGGGCCTGGGACACAGAGAGATCAGGTGGCCACGGAGGCCCCAGCGTCCAGGAGGCTGGGAGCAGAGGACCCATGAGCTGAACTCTCAGGGCGGGCAGGAGAGGTGGACTCGGGGTGCAGGGGTGGGACGGGGCTGGGGCAGAGGGAGGGCGTACGCAGAAGCCACCCCAGGAGGTACCGCGTCGGGATGGGCTTCCTCCAACTGGAGGTGGACTCTGGCCATGCGGGGACTGCTAGCTTCCGGTGTCAGGGAGCTGCGGCCACCTCTCTCTCATTCTCTTCCACCTGCACTTCTGGCTCAGCCGTCAGCCTGGGCGGCCATGGTCCCAGAAGCCCACTGTCCCGGCCTTGACTTCAGTCAGACTTGGGTGAATCCCAGCCCTGGCACCAAGCAGGCGTGTGACCTTGAAGAACTTACTTCATCTTCTGGGTCTCAGTCTCACCGTCTCTGAAGAGGATTTTTTTTCCACTGTGGCATTTGATTTTGAAATAAATTTAGATTATAGAAGAGTTGCAGAGAGAGCACAGGAAATTCCCAGGTTTCTGACATGATGTAGCCACAACGCAGTAATGAGTATTACTATTAATTAAAATCCTTACTTTATTCAGATTTCCCAAGTCTTTCTCTTCCAAGAGCCAATGAAGGATACCACTGTGCTTTTGGAGTATTTGTTGGTTTGTTTGTTTTAAATTGAGTGTTTTTTTTAAATTAATTAATTAATTGATTTACTTTTTGTTATTGGGAGTTGAACTCACAACCTCATGCTTGCCAGGCAGGCGCTTATGCCACTGAGCTAAATCCCCGCCCCTCTAAAATGTACTTACTTATTTATTTATTTTGTCTTTTTGAGACAGGGTCTCACTATGCAGCTCAGGCTGGCCTTGAGCTCACTTCATACCTCAGGCTGGTCTTGAACTTGCCACATCCTCCTGCCTCAGCCTCCCCAGTGCTGGGATTACAGGTGTGTGCCACCACACCTGGATTAAACTGGGTTTATTTTTAGAGCAATTTTAAGTTCACATCCAATTTTAATGGAAAGCACAGGTATTTCCCTTGTAGCCCCACCATCATCAACAACACCCCCTAGGGTGGTACATTAGTGACAAATTATAAACTACTTAATATATCTTTGTTACCCTTGGGGCATTTTCCTATTCACTTAAAATATTTTTAAATCACAAACTTCAAGGAAGCACAGTCTGTGCCCGGAACCTTGGCTGCCCATTCCCCTGTGTTGATCCCGGCTTCAGCTGGCTTCCTAGTGTGGTGGCCTTGGTGGCCCCCGGTGTCTCCGGCAGCTCAGTGGAAGAGACTGGTCTTTCCCAAGAGGTCAGCATGGATCCCAAGTCTGATGCTCACACCAGCCGGGGTTATGTGTCCCTCTGAGTGGCCCGTGCTGCAGCACCCCCTGTCACAGACTCATCCCTGACCTCAGCAGAGGGGCAGCCCAAGACCATGCCTGTGGACTCGAGCGAAGTAGAGGTCGTTCTCTGGAGGAAAGTGAGGTGCTGTCACCCATAGATGAGCCAGGGCAGCCAGACGGGCACGTGGACCACCAAGTGTGTGGTGTGGTGTGGCGAGCGCCCCCTGCAGGCCAGCACAGGTAGGGCTGAGGTGGGACCAAGGAAGGAGTCATGGCCTTGGGCAGTAGCCGGAGGGAATACGGTAGGTGGGAGGGAAGTGTCTTCCTGGTAAGCTGAGGCACGGCTTATGGGAGAAAGCACAACACCAGGCAGTGATTCAGCATCCCTGTGATGTGTGATCACACTCGCGTGCATGCACGCCCACGCACCCACCTATAAGGCCATCTTGTTCACTCCCCTAATTTGTACAGCTTCCTCCTGCAAGCAGAGGTAACCCAGCACAGTGGACTCCACTTCCGGTGGGTAACTAGTAAGCAGCAGCCCGATTTGATCATCCAGGCAGGATGAAAGGGCCCTGGCGCTGAGCTAACCTGCTGCAGAATTATTCTTCACCCACATTCCCTGGTCAGCTAAGTGATAGACAGCAAGTGACCTTGCTGCCCCAGCCAGGTGTCAAGTGTGGGAGGGACTCTGAGGGGTGCTGAGGCCACCCTTGCACCCAGCCCCCGAGGAGGGCTGTGATAGGGGTCCACCCCAGCGCACTCCTCTGTGCTTGCACTGGTCTCAGCAGACCATGTGGCCCCCCGGTGGTGGCTCTGGTGCCATCCCCATTGTCCTGAGGGGAATTCTGAGGCCCAAAGGAGTGACTTGTCCAGAGTCACAGAGTGCGGAGCTGCGGGCTGAAGTCTGCTCTGTCCAGGGCTCTTCCAGCCCATCTCCCAGGGTGTCTTGGAGCTTGCAAGCCTAGAGGGGCACAGGTGTTGATTGCATGCATATGAGTGAGCCCCTGCTAATGCTGGGCAGTGGGTAGTGACTAGGAAGGACCTCATTTTCCTTTCTAGTTAAAGCCCTGATAATGATGTGTGCTTGCTGAAAGTATTGAATGAGGAAACATGGTACCTTCTTGGTGCTGAATTCATGTGAGAATTCATCTTACCATTGCAGATGTAGTTCAGGCTGGCCTTGAACCCACTGTATATCCCAGGCTGGCAATTCTCCTTACCTCAGCCTCCCAAGTGCTGGGATTACAGGTGTGGTCCAACACACCCAGTTCCCTTTTTATTTTGATACGACGTCTTGTTAAATTGCCCAGGTTGAGCTCAAACTTGCAATCCTCCTGCCTCAGCCTCCCAGGCTGCTAATGTGGCAGGCATGTGCCACAACTCCAGCTTGCAGCATTTCTTTACAACATTTTTCTGTGATTTCCTTCTGTGGTTCAGATGGTACAGTTGTTTTAGTTCAGATTTCTATTTGATTTAGCACTGTACCATGAGCATTTCTCATGCCATTGCAGATCACTATAAGAATTATTCAGTGCCTTTCTGTTTTATTTTATTTATGTATTTATTTATTTATTGTGGCACTGGGCATTGAACTCACAACCTTACGCCTGCCAGACAGGGGCTTAAGCCACTGAGCCAAACTCCCGGCCCTGGTTTTTTTTGAGGCAGGGTCACACTATGTAGTTCAGGCCAGCCTTGTGCTCGCGTTGTAGCCCAAGCCGGCCTCGAACTCACAAGGCTCCTCCTACCTCAGCATCCTGAGTGCTGGGATTAAAGGCGTGCGCCACCATACCTGGCTCTTTCTGTTTTATTTAAAAGTAGGACATCCAGGGCTGGGGAAATAGCTCAACAGCACAGTGCCTGCCTGGCAAGCAGAGGGTCCTGAGTATGATTCCCGGTACAAAAAAAAATTGGACATCCAGTTGAGCGTGGTGGTAAATGCTTGTAATCCTAGCACACGGGAGGCTGAGGCAGGAGGATTGTTGCAAGTTCAAGACCAGCCTGGGTTACAAAGTGAGTTCACGCCAGTCTGAACTGCATAGCGAGACCCTGTCTCCTAAATAAATAAGTAAATAAATGGACATCCATGAAAAGCCTGAAGCCTTGAAAAGGGTACATGCGCATTAAAGCAGAGTTAGTCTCCCTCCCTGCGTCTGTCCCAGAGCTAACCTCAGGGCCAGTTCCTTGTGTTGAGGTAGCCCCACTTCTTCCTACCGTCCCTCTTTACACGCTGACCTCCGCTCTGCACCGTGCTGCTTACACACTGTGTGTCTCAGTCCACACCAGTTGCCTCAGAGTTGGCTTCTTTTAACAACTTCCTGCATCCCCTCCTATGACTGGACGATCGTTTAGCCCACCGGCCGCCTATTGATAGACACAGGGCTTGCTTCCAGTGCTTTTTGCTGTTCCATGAGCATTGCGATGAGTACCCTCATGCCTGAGTCTTTTGCCTGTGTGCAGTTATGCCTGTAATGATATTGCCAAGTAAATATGATACTTAATGATGATTTAGTATTCCGTTGTTGTAATTGGGTAGGCTGGTCATTTATGACAGACAAGCCATCTCCCAGATTGAGAGTAGTTGTATTCATCCATGTCTGCTTGGTTTCTTTTTTGTGTGTGTGTGGCACCAGGGATTAAACTCACAACCTCATGCCTGCCAGGCAGGCACTTAAGCCACTGAGCCAAACTCCCAGCCCTAGTTTTTTGAGGCAGGGTCACACTATGCAGTTCAGGCCACCCTTGCACTCATGTTGTAGCCCAAGCCAGCCTCGAACTCACAGCACTCCTCCTACCTCAGCCTCCCAAGTGGCAGGATCATCCATGACTGAATGGTTGAAGTCTGCCAAATTGCTGAGGCCAAAATGTATATGCAAATGAGCAGCACAGGCGAAAGCCTTGGGGCCAGACATTTCATTGATTTTCCTCATTATTTATTTACTGGAAAGTTTCAAGTGAGAATTGTTAAAAAAAAAACAGCACTTATAGTCATCAGTAATTATTACTATTTTGCTTTATATGTATATACATTCATGCATATCTATTTTTCAAGTGACTGAGAATTATAACATAGGAGAAAAATTTGTGTTCCAAACCTTATTTAGGTATTGTATCAGTTAGCTATTGCTGTGTAACGAGCACGCATTAAAACTCAGTGGCATGTATTCGTCTTCATTTAACTCACAGGTCTGTGGTCTGACTGAGCTGAGTGGGTCCTGCTGAGCCACTCAGCTCTGCCCTAAGTGTCTCATCCTCTTCCTGGCTCCCCCGGCTCCCCCGGCTAAGTGGGCAAGTGGAAACACATGAGGCCTCTTAATTAAGGCCTTGGTTTAGAATGCCATTCTGTCTATTATTCCAGCTCATTCTGTTGGCAAAGCAAGTCCATGACTGAACCCAAATTCAAGGGTAGGGGAAACACTCTGCTTTTTCCATGGGAACTGCAGAGTCGCATAGTGAGGAGTGTGGATATAAGGGGAGGCAGTCAGCCTCAGACATTGACAGCGGTCCTAAACGGCAGGCCTTGTTCCTGTCATTGGTGCTTGCTTTGCCAGTTAGCTTCGAAGGTTACCCAGGAGTGGCCAGGAGAGGCCTTGAAGTAGGTGCTAGGCTCGGCCAGTGCCCCAAGCAGGTTTCAGCCGTAGCCTGCGGCTGGGGGCAGACACTGGTTGTGCCTTTGCCGGGCTGTGGTCGTAGCTCAGACCAGCCAGCCGTGCCCCGCGGTGTAACGGGCTCCTTCTCATCACAGGGAAACATGGGCCCTGCCGCCTTCTGGCTCCTGCTCTTCCTTCTCAAGAATCCGGAGGCTCTGGCTGCGGTCCGCGAGGAGCTCGAGCGCGCCCCGTGGCGCACAGAGCAGCCTGGTTCGCAGATGAGCGCCCTCCCGCAGAAGGCCTTAGACAACACACCCGTACTCGGTAAGATGGTCAGACCCTCCGGGGCGGCCCCCAGGCCCTCTCCAGCAGGGGCTCCAGGCCCCTCCAGGCGTTCTCTGACCGAAGGTCCCCCTGCGCCTCCTTCCTTCTGAAGCCTGGCACATCCGTGCCCGAGTCTCAGCTGGCCAGGGCTCATGGACTTGGAAGGAGACTTTTGGTTGTGAGTGACCAAAAACTTAAAAAACTGGCTGAAGCCAAAAAGGGTCTTTATTTGGGGCACAGAACTAGAATGTTCAGCGGTATCTGGTTTCAGGCATGGACGGATCCAGGAGCTTGAACAGTTGTCAGGACTGCTCTGTCTACCTTCTAGCACCAGTTTCCCTGGTTGGCTCAGTCTCAGGCTCAAAGCTGCCAGTCTTTGGCTACCTGAGGGCAGGGCGTGTCTTCACAGCAGTCCTAGCTGAGGTCCCAAGACTGTGTGGCTCTTTGGATCAGCTCAGAGGGAAGCTCTGGCCGGTCAAAGCCACATTCCAGCAGTTAGGAGTAGCAGCAACAGCCCCACCCCTGAAGGTAGGAGTGGGGTGGTCTCCCAAGAAAAATCAGGGGGCTATTTCCAGAAGAGGAATTGCTCTGGACAGGCAGAAGCAGATACAGGTGGCCTCCCTCTCTCCTAGGCTTCTGATATCTCCTGGCTCGCGCCTTCCTCACAGCTTCTCTTGGAGTCAGACCTGGATCCCCTCACAGTCAGGGATGTCTGAGATTACAGCTCATCACCATCTGACCTTTGCCACCTTGCTGTGTGACAGTGGGCAAGGCCCGTGACCTCTCTGAGCCGTTTTGCCTTCCTCTGTAGAGTGGGATAGGGACGGTGCTGAGCAGACCAAGGGCAGCCTGCTCACCTTTCCCGTGTCGCCCATGCAGACAGCGTGCTGAGCGAGAGCCTCAGGCTCACCGCCGCCCCCTTCATCACCCGGGAGGTTGTGGTGGACATGGCCCTGCCCCTGGCAGACGGGCGGGAGTTCTCTCTGCGACGCGGTGATCGGCTCCTCCTCTTCCCCTTCCTGAGTCCCCAGAAGGATCCGGAAATCTACACAGACCCAGAGGTACACGGCAGTCTGCTCAGACCGGGGTGACGGGGAGGATCACTGACGGCGGGGTCAGCCGGCTCTGGGCGGCCGCCTGGCTGTGCTCTCCGCTTGCTGTGTGGCCTTAGCCAGATGGCTTCACCTCTCCATCCCTGCTTCCTCACCTGTGAAATGGGCCTCTCAAGGCTATCAGATTCAATCACATGAGAAAAGGCTTTGGCAGTGCCTGGCACACACTTTCCTAAGCAAGAGATGAGTGATTTTATTTATTTATTTATATTATTATTATTATTTTTTTAGACCTGGTCTTGCTGTGTAATTCAGGCTGGTCTTGAACTCACTATGTAGTCCAGGCTGGACTCGAATTTGCAGTGATCCTCCTGCCTCTGCCTCCTGAGTGCTGGGACTATAGGCGTGTGCCAACACACCCATCTTGAGTGATTTTATTTTAATTTAGAATGCTATATCCTTTTCTCAACACTTTCCCCTCCTCTGTACTTTGAGATGGAGAAAACTTTCATATAAACTGTGTGCCGGGTCCCATGCTACAATTTCACCCATCCATTCATTCATCTATTGATTTATCCATTTATCCATCCCTCCACTTACTCATCTATCCATCCACCCATCCACCATCCCTCGATCTATCTCTCCACCCACTGCTCATCACCATCCATTCATCCATCCATCCACCCATCCACCCATCCTTCATCCACCACTCATTCACTGACTCATCCATTGATCCATCCATCCACAACTCACCCACCCACCCACCCATTACTGACCCGTCCCTCCCTCCCTCTGTCTGTCTGTCCACTGGATCATTCATCTGTCCTTCTGCCCATCTTTCATTCATTCAGCACTTATTCCACACCACACCTTATGCTCAGGTACACTCCTTGCTTGGTCACTATCAGGTGTAACCAAAGGAAACTGACCTCTTTTCTTTTTTTCTTTAAATTCTTTTTTAATAGTGTATTACAAAAGTAATACATACTTATCACAAAATAGAAATATAGAGAACTATATATTTAAAAGTGAAAAAAAGGTCACTCTCCTCTCCAGTTCCATAAAGCTCCCAAACCATGGTTTGCAGTGAGTCTTTCTTCCCCCGTTTTTTGGAGTGTGTCACTTAAATTATTTTCATGCCTTTACCAATGTGTACAGAAACCGAGATAAATGAGTGTTTGTATAGGATCCTGTTACTCTGCAACTGGTGTTTTTTTTTCTTTCAACAATCAGCAACAGGAAGTTTTTCCATGTAGCACACACACATCTTTTGCCACAGTTTTAGCCAGTCCCCTCCCTGTTAGGTGACTTTCACATTGTGTCCTATTTTTCCTCCTTCTATAAGCAAGTCTGTAGTGAAATCCTCCAAACATTATTCTTGGTGCAGGTTTGTTTTGGGGTGGGATTCAAAAAAAGGAGTTTCTTCCTCTTTCAGGTATTTAAGTACAACCGATTCCTGAACCCAGATGGATCAGAGAAGAAAGACTTTTATAAGGGTGGGAAACGGCTGAAGAATTACAACATGCCGTGGGGTGCAGGGCACAATCAGTGCCTGGGGAAGAGTTACGCCATCTACAGCATTAAACAGTGAGTGAGGGGGCGGGGCCGGCGGGACAGGGGCGGGGACTGGGCAGGGCAGGGGCGGGGACCTGGGCAGGGCAGGACTGCGTGGCGCCCGCCCCACCTGGTTGGCTCAGACAATACTGCTGCTGGGCTGCTCAGCCAGGCGAGTAGTTTAGGGCAGAGATTCAATGGGAAGGGCTGTCTCCTGCCCACGAATCTGTTCATTTGTGGTTTTTAAAATGTGAACTTTTTCAAACCAGAAGAGCTAATATAAAAAGCCATATTTTGGATGTCTTGTGAAATAATCTGATCTGGCATTGGATTCTTCCCTCTGAGTAGCGTCCACACACTAAACACGGACATGCCATCAGCTGACCATAGCTGACCATCCGCAGCTGCCGGGGCGTGTTCAGAGCCCCGTGTCAGAAGCCGGCCAGATGTCGGTGTCGGTGTGGACGCCCCGGGTCCGCAGGGCTCACAGATCTCCGGCGCTGAGAGCCTTCGCTCCCCAGGATCACGAACCCGCTGTGCCAGGGCTGATGCCGCCTGCCCCATCTCTCTGCCTAGCTCCTGTGTCATCATAAGCTCAGTAACCTTCTGAGCCTCTGTTTCCTCAACTGTAAAGTTGGGGTTCTGGCTGTAGCTGCACCCCAGGCGTGTCAGGATACACGGAACTTGACCCACTGCCGTAGGTTTTGCTAAATGTTAATTATTATCATAATCATTACAATTATCAGAGTGCAAGCTGCAAGCTAAGGGAATAGATGCAGCACACCAAAGTTTTGGCTTCAGTTTTCTTAATAGTGAAATGGAAATCATAATACTGTATGGTCATTTCTGCTCCAACACTTCATGTGTGTTCCTAAAAATCACCTCGTCATGTGAACTCACACAGGAAAAGCCACAAAGCTTATGTGGAAAAGTGGGCTGGGGCCCAGCACTTGAATGCTTTGTCAGTGATGCATTTAAAAAAAGATAAGGAGCTGGGGATTTAGCTCAGTGGCCTAAGCGCTTGCCTGGCAGATGTGAGGTTGTGAGATCGATCCCCGGTACCCAAAAAAAAAAAAAAAAAAAAAAAAGAAAGATAAGAAGCTTCCTAAAAAAAGGGCCAATAAAAAAGCACAGCTTTACCCTTATTAAGTGGTTAAGAAATATGTAAGTGCTAGTTGATGTGATTGCTGACAGATGTCAAAGTCTGTGCGCATGCACATTTTACGGACTTCTGCACAGCCAGGCTCAGTGGTTCAGTGTGTATCATCACCCTGGCTTCTCACAGATGAAACTGCACGTGAGCAAGTATAAGATGTGCATTGCATGCCAGTGACACAGTCACGGATCAGTCACAGTGGAGCAAATTCACGAGCTCAAAACAGTTGCCACAGCAGAACTGGTTGTAGTTCCCACTTCATCAGGTTTTTGGACAGAAAGGAAGAGAGAATGGGTACCAAACATGGTTTCAGTGTCAAATAGTCTATATGGGTCAGATCACTGGCCACTGTCGTGTGCCTGGTGTGTAGAGGTGGCAGCACTCAAATCCAGGTGTGGCCCCAAACCTCCATCCCTGATAAACTCACCCTTTAGTATCTAGCAGCCCAGGACTGGAAGGGACCTGTCTTACTGCTCCCCTTGGAGCAGGTGGGGGACGAGGCGTGGCGCTGGGATGAAACCTGGTCAGGGCCACGTTCCCCTCTGCCCTGGTCCTCCTGCTGCTTCCCTTCGAAGTCGGAGGAGAATCCCTGCTCTGTGCTCCGTCCTGCATCAGGTCCCTGGGTCTGGGTGGCACACAGAGAAGTGACAGGTACACTCCTGACCCTCAGGAACACAGTCTGTGACAAATAATAAAGCAGGCGGTCAGGGGCTTGTTGCCACATCACTGGGGGCACTGGTTCCGTCGTGGATGTGGCGGCCTTGCGCATTCATCAGGCAGGTTTCCAGAAGGCGGCGGCAGCAAGTGCTTGTCTTGCAGAGCTGGCTGCTGATGAGAAGGCAGCAGAATGTCTTGTGAGAGTGGTGCTTGTTTTAATCTCAGCAGGATGCTGATGGGTGAGCAGCAGCCCTGGCCAGGACAGACAGCAAGGGTTCCAGGTCTGGGGGAAAGTGGGGTGAGGGGGCCGGAGGAGGGGCAAGAGCCACAGCACCCATCAGGGTGAGCTCTGCCTCACTGCTGTAACCAGCAGCTTGGGGCTGAGAAACACACAGGCTCGGGGCCCCGTCCCTCCAGGCAGAGCCATGGGCCAGGCACTTTTCCCTGGGCAGTGCCACCCTCTCCATAGGAAGCTGCACAGCTGCCAGGCAGAGGGAAGCTGGAGAGCCCTGCACTGGCTTCCAGGGCCCTGGTGCGGGCACAGCGCTGCCTCTTCTGCTCCTGCTCATAGGCCTGTGCCAGGACTGAGCCCCTGGCCTGCTGCTCAGGGCCTCCAATGCCATCTCTCTGCAGATTTGTGTTTCTCGTGCTGACACACTTTGACCTGGAGCTGGTCAACGTGGATGAGGAGATCCCCAAGTTCGACCTCAGCAGGTACGGCTTCGGTCTGCTGCAGCCAGCGCATGACGTGCCCATCCAGTACCGCGTCCGGCCATGACCTGGGGGAGCCTCCAGCCAGCCTGCTCCAGCTTCCTGACTTTTCTGTGCCAGCATTGTCCCTGCTGTCCTCCTAGATGCCTGTGCCTAGGGGCGAGAACAGAGTGGAAATCATAAAAGACATCAAAGTCAAGAAAAGACATTGAAAGTTCATCTTATCATTGCAAAGCTTTAGTCCAAATCAGGCTCTTTCTTTTCTTTTCTTGTCCTTTTTTTTTTTTTTTTTTTTTTTTTTTTTTTTTTTTTTTTTTTTTTTTTTTTTTTTTTTTTTTTTTTTTTTTTTTTTTTTTTTTTTTTTTTTTTAAGACAGGATTTCGCTATGTAGCCCAGGCTGGCCTTGAAGTCATTATGTAGTCCAAGCTAGCCTCAGACTCACAGTGATCCTCCTGCCTCAGCCTCCCGAGTGCTGGAATTATAGCTGTGCACCGCCATGTCTAGCTAAATCAAGCTCCTTCTGCTGCCAGGGCACCTTTCCCTTCTCACCTTGTGACATCCACAAAAGCTAATCTAGGTAGGGCAGAGTCAGGAGTTGTGTGGTGGCACAGGCCTATGATCCCAGCTACTTGGGAGGTTGAAGCAGGAGGAATCGTGAGTTCAAGGCCAGACTGGGCAATTTAGCAAGACCGTGTCTTAACACAATAAAGCAAAACCAAACCTGAGTTGTTATCACATCACCGTGTTTAGAGTTGAGACAGATGTCCAGCTTCTGCTGGGAACTTGGAAGCCAGGGCCACACAGAGCCTCATTGCCAAGGACGTCCCTGGCCGAGCTGAGTGACAGCATCCCCTTTGTACGGGACATGTGCTGTGGTCCCCACATTTGGGCTCTGTTCGCTTCTGCACCTGGCCTGAAGGCACTGGAGTCTGATACCCTGCGTGGACTCTGACAAGTGGTATTGTAGGAGGTGGGGGCGGGCACCAGCTAACGGGAGTTCAAGCCGGTCATTCATGACAGCCTGTGTGCTCCAGCCTTGGAATAAACAGATCCATGATGAAAACGTGCCTCTGCCTCAGCTTTGGGAACAAACCCACTTAAGGAGAAACATCGTTTGCAAACCTTGATTCGGATGGCAAATGCGGCTGTTAGGTCCTGATTGTCAGCTGCCCTTTAAATGCATGTGACAGGCGTGTCTGTGCAGAGAGGGCAGCGTGCCAGCTTTTGCACACGGAGCAGGCTCAGAGAGGGGAAGTGACTGGCTAGGGGTCACAGTTTGTAGGCTGGCAGAGCCTGCCTGCACTCTTCCTTTCCTAAGCACAAATGTTGGGAGGGCAGATCTTCATTCTTGGGGGCTCAGAGGTGGCGATGAAGCAGTTGTGTTTGGCATCGGAGAGCAGACAGCCTGAGTGTGGATGTGGCTGTGGGTTGCAGCATCCGTAACGAGGTCTAAGCTTTAGCAGGAGGTGCAGAGAGGTCCTGAGCCCTCCTGGTGCCCCAGGGGTGGGTCTGTTCTTGAAGCAACCCTGGGACTTGGGGACTTCCCTGGTCCTAAACTCCAGATGCCCCCAGGATTCCCAGACAGACAGCGTGATTGGCAGGAGGCTGGATATCCCCAGGGAAACCCATCTTCACGCCTGGGTGACCCCACTCCCGCCTGCTTCTTAACTCTGCAGGAAATCAGAGCTGGCAGCCTCCTGTGGGAGGATGAGCCAGTTTCCATAGCAACCTCAACTGCCTCCTCCTGGCTGGAAGGAAGGAAGAATGCCAGCAGAAATAGCTGCGGAAGGCCTGCGACCCTGGCGTGCAGGGAAACCCTTCTGGCTTCTGCCTTCCAAATCGGCCTGGGTTGGCACAGCGACTTGATTCTCACCTGTATTCAAAGAAGGGCCAGTTCAGTGTAAAGGGGGTGCCTCCGTGGAGCCACAATCATATTAGGAAATTACTTGGAAACGACGTTCTGCCAGCCAGGCAGCTCCAGCTGGGATCTGAGATTGAAGTGGAGCTCGGAGGCAGTGATTGAAACCTGTCCTTGTTTTAATCTTTATTATTTTTTCTTTTCCTTTCTCAATGTTTCCTTTTTTTTTTTTTTAAAGTAAGATTCCAAGAAAAGAGGGAGAGGTGAGGTTAACTGCTTGCTGCAGGGTGTCGGGAAGGAGCAGATGTCATTGTGATTCCTCCTGTCCTGTGTGAGAATCACAAAACCGCAGGACATAAGCTAGAATCCTCTCAACAGTGACCTGACAACGGATTTCTTGAGCATTGTTATTATTTTTAAATATTGTAAATTCTTGTTCACCAAACATTTTCCTTTAAACAGACTCACTTTTTTTTTTTTTTGGCCAGGTGTGGTTGCACACACCTGTAATCCCAGTACTCCAGAGGCTGAGGCAGGAGGATCACCACAAGTTCACAGCCAGCCTGAATAACATGGCAAGGCCTTGTCTCAAAAAAGACTCATTTTTTAAATTTAAATTTGTTTTTTCAATTGTTGCCAGTAGTGGGCCACATGTACTGCTCAAAATAGAAATTGACTGGGAAAAATAAACTGGCTGGAGAGGGGGCTCCGTACCAGCTGACCCAGGCTCAGGGCCCGAGTGCCCTCTCTTCCTGGGTATAGAATGAACTTGGCAAGGTCAGAGTTGCCTGAAGGCCCTACTGCTTCTCCCGAACCCGAGAGAGGGCAAACGGGACAGGGGACGGGGACAGGTGCTCACAGCAGGGGCCCTAACCCAGGGAGCTGGTAATGTCCTGCCTGCACCATGTCCAGACAGAGCCAGCCTCAGAGGCCAAGAGGCCTGCCCAGAGTCATTGACTTGATGTTGTTTTGAATAAACAGTGTCCCCTGAGTAGCATAACAGTGTGCCTTGCTATTTCAGTCCCCATCGAGGAGAACACACTGGAACCTATTAAAGCGTCCTCCTTCGAGAGAGCCTCTGTGTGTGATTCCCACTCCGGCACCTGCGTCTGGAAAGGTGTAGTCAGTGCGGGCTCACTGCCAGCCACCCGCAGGGCAGCCTCGAGCACCACCGTTCTTATAGAGGAGAACAGTGCAGGTCAGAGAAGTGCATGACTTGCCCAAGATCATGTGGCTAAGTAGGAGCTTGAGATTCAAATGCAGGGCTCTCTACCGCACAAGTCCCCCCCATCTTTCTGTCCGTGATTCTCCTGAAGGATCATGAAGGGTATGGGTACCCACAGAGGAGCTAGGGTGCAGGGTCATAAGTAAACAAAAAGGATCTCTTAAAATTTTAATGGACTAGTGAATCATCGTGGGGCACATCTGTAATCCTAGCCCTTGGGAGGCTGAAGCAGGAGGATCGCTGTGAGTTCGAGGCCAGCCTGGGCTACAAAGTGAGCTCAAGGCCAGCCTGAACTGCATAGTGAGAACTTGTCTCAAGAAGACAAAAAAGAAAAGAAAAATTTACTGAACCAGTATCCAGGTGTGTTGGAGCACACCTATAGTCCTAGCTAACTAAGGAGGCTGAGGCAGGACCAGCCTTCACAACATAGCAGGACCCCATCTCGAAAAAATATTCACTGGGCCATCTCCCTCTTTCACCAGACTGCATGCATTTGTTTTAATGCAAAAAAGGGGGGAAATTGACTACATTTGCTTTCAGAAAAATACAAAATGGAACAGTGGTTTTTCTCTCAAATCTTTGAGTAAAAATTCCTGGGACACAAGTTCTTCACACCAGTCAGCTGTGAGCCGATGTGGAGGCAGCCTGGTGAGTGTGAATCAGGCCGCAGACGACACACTTTTCAAGAAGACGGGGCAACATCTTACATCTTACATGTTAAAGTGTTTACATTCAAAACAGCAGACGTTCCTCCCTCACACAAAGACAGGAGACCAGGGGTGGTATGAACTCTTCACAATCACTAGGCCCCTCTTTTTCTGCTCTATTCTTCCCTGTAACAAGTACTTTCCAACCTCAGGGGCCAGTATGGCTGCTTGAGCTCCAGCTGTTTTGCCCACATTCCAGTCAGCCAGGAGGGAGAGGCAAAGAAAAGAAAAATCTCTGCTTCCATCCTATTGGTTAGAACTTAATTATGTGACCTGTCTTGCCACCTGAGGGGTTTTCAATCTATGCACCATTCACCAGCTTGAGAAGCATTGTACTACGCTCCCCTTGAGAAGCACTGTACTATGCTCCCCTGTTTTATCAGTCATGGTCTCAGTTACATGGCAGGGTCAGAGGGGCGGGGCTTGGCTTGTCCAAGTCAGTGACTTTATATCCTGGGCTCTAGGGGTCTGCAGCTCCATCACTTCCAGCGACAGCCCACAAAAGCATGATTGCATGCTTCTAAAGCCGATGCTAGAATCAACACAACCCTTCACTCAAAGCCCACACCGATGATGGTGCTAGTTGAATGACTCCAAGTCTATATAAAAACCGCAGACACCAGACACAGTGGCCCATGCCTGTAATCTCAGCTACTCAGGAGGCTGAGGCAGGAAGGTCACAAGTTGGAGCCCAGCCTGAGCAACTTAGTGAAACCTTGTCTCGAAACAAGACATTCTGAGCACCTTGTCTGTGCCGGGCCACGAGAATGTTTTAGGCAACGTGGGGATTGACAGTAGG
Organism: Dasyprocta punctata; assembly: GCA_004363535.1. Classification (NCBI taxonomy): domain Eukaryota; kingdom Metazoa; phylum Chordata; class Mammalia; order Rodentia; family Dasyproctidae; genus Dasyprocta; species Dasyprocta punctata. The sequence continues at coordinate 20,051 of RJWM01027268.1, forward strand.
TGACAGACCCAGTCTTCATGGCCCCTTTATGGAGGAGGCCACAGTAAACAGGATGAATCAATTTTAAAAAATGTAAAATGTATCCGATGGTGATGGTGACAGGTGCCTCAAAGAGGAAGAAAGGGTAAGAAGCGGGAGGGGCTGTGTCGAGGTGGCGGGGACCTGGGCGCTGCGGTTCGAAGGACACAAGAGGAGCAGAGCGCCTGGTATGGAAGACGGGAGATCGCAGGCAGGGCCAGGAGGCCGCCGAGCCGCCCAGGGCTGGAAGGGGCGGCTTTGCCTCGGGGTGGCGCAGGCTCTGGTCTTACCGACACCGTGGGGTGTGGGGAGGCCTACAGGGGACAGCCAGCCCCGGTGTGGGGGACCAGAGTCACCCAGGCAGGGAGTTCATGTCGGGCAGCAGAGCCCCCGACGGAGAAGAGATCGAGGGTCCCCAGGAGGCTGCGAGGCCAGCAGCCAGCGCCGGGTGACGGCGGTGGCCCGGCGTCAGCGGTGGCCGGGAGTGGCCCGGAGTGTCTGAGCGCCCCGCACTGAGCTGGGGAGAGAAACGCGAAGACCCCAAAGAGGCAGAGCGCTAGAGGGGAGGGCAGGGCGCCGGGCTCTGCGCACAGGGAGCGTCCAGCGGGCGGCGGAGCCAAGCCGAACGCCGGGCCCTGGGGGCAGCAGCTCTGCACCTGCGCCCGTTCTTGGCCTCCGGGGCTGCGTCTGGAGCTGTTGGAACCCCTGGGGCTGGAGGCGGGTGACCCCAGGGCAGCCTGGGGGAGAGCAGCAGGGTCACCCCGTTGTGCAGTGCCGGGAAACTGACCCAAAGGTCACCTGGGTCCTTGGGAGGAACAGGGTCCCTGCGACTTTATTTCAGGTTTTCTGAGAGCCGCTGTGGAGTGAGCTCTGGTCACCTGGTCAAACACCAGGCCGCCAGCCTCCTCGCCAAAACAACGCCAGGTTTCTTCTGATTGGACACAATGGGCCCCACCTCCGAACCAAAACCGGGCTCGCTCAAACACAGCTGGCACGGGCACTGCTGGCCAAGGATTGGCCTAGGTCACGGGACCCAATACCGGCCAATGAATGATCAGGAAAGTCTAGGGAGTTTCAGAATGTAGATGTTCCTCTTTTCTCCTCTTGGAGTTATCATGTGAGAACCTCTGCATGGCAGTTACCTTGTGATCATGAGGCCAAGAGACTTACAGAAATAAATCAAGCGTACTAAAGCTTCCGAGCTGCTGCAGGGACAGACCCTGGCACTGCCTATTTCTGAACTTTGTGTAAAGGAGAGAATAAATGCTATTACTATTCAGATGCCACTTAGAGGTCATAGTCAACAATGGTAATAGCCTGGGCTCTGCCCAGTCTCTACTGGGCCGTTGAGTACCAAGGTGATTCGGGGCATTTCCCTGTGCCCCAGCTCCTCTACCTGCAAAATGGGGATGATGGGTAAAAACACTTTCTTGATAGGGTTTGTTTGTTTGTTTGTTTTGAGACTGAATCTCATTATGTAGCCCAGGCTGGCCTCAAACTCATGGCAATCCTGTCTCAGCCTCCGAGTGCTGGGATTATAGGTGTGTGCCACCACGCCCAGCGTTGGTAGGGTTCTTAAGAGCATGATGTGTGAACCCTGTTATTTATAGTCAGTGGAGGAGACAGAAATGTGAGTATCCTAAATTAGCCTCATCATAATTTCTTGGCGGAAAAGTAAACTCAGAATATGAAAGGCAGGGCAGGTGACCCAGGATATGGGCTTTGAAAGGTAAGTAGGAGTTCACCGTATGGGACGGAAAGGATCCTGTCATCAAACTCTCCCATTCCCCGTCCTTGCTGTCTCCGGTCTCCTTCTCCCCTCCTCCTGCTCCAGGGCCTTTGCTCCTCCTCTGCCTCCCACCCTTGCCCTGGGACATCCTTCCCCACGCTGGCTCGGGACTTGCTGATGCTTCCCGAAGTGTGACTCCACAGTGTGACTGTCCCTGTCTCCGGCAGTTCTTGATCTGCCTCATCCTCCCATTCTCATTATATTTCACGAGTTTGCTTATTTCCTTCACAGCAGTTGTCAATATTAGCTTATTTTTAAATGTCCCTGTGTATGGCCCATGACATGTGAGCCCTGGGTATCAGGCTGGCCTCCTGCTGCTGCTTTCCCAGCATGCACTACCAGCCTGGCACTCCATAGCTGCTCAGGAAAATGCATGCTAAATGAGAGAATGGCTTCTGCCTCATCTGGGGACCCTGTCCTGTGCCTTGGCAGTGAAGAGTCAGAGAGGATTAGAAACAGAGCAGAGGCGTGTTTGGACACGTGCCTTTAAAAGTCTACTCTGGGATGGGGCCTGGTGGTGAACACCTGTAATCCCAGCACTCAGGAGGCAGAGGCAGGATGATTGCCATGAGTGCAAGGCCAGCCCAGCCCAGGCTACACAGTGAGAACTTGTCTCCAAACAAATAACAAAAAAGACCCTACCCTAGTAGTTGGGGGAGGATGGATTAGAAGAAGGGAGAGAATCCAAGGAGGCCGAGAAGGACTGCACAAGGGCGACAGAGGGGAGGGAAGAAAGCCATCAATCCCCAAAGGGCAGAAGAACTGGATTTTAATGAAATATTATCTGAAGAGAATCGGTTAATTAGCTCTTGATCTCTGTGGCTTTGCTTTCCTGCTTTTGCTGACTCAGCCCTTTTCCATGCTTCTTGGAGCTCTGGGCCCTGCTGCGGGGAAGGGATATTAGTTTCCCTCTAATTGCTCTGCCCTGCATTTCATCATTGTTTGGCCGCACACCCTGGAAGTCGATGGCTTTGAAGGTCCTGGCCACAAAGAGGTTTGCTGGAAGGCATGCGGGTTTATCTAGCTCCCTCTGTGGGGACCCTCTAGGGTTACCCACATTTCCTCCCAGGAAACAAGCCAGAGAGACCAATCGGGGCTTGGCACGGAGAACTGTATTAGCTTCCCACAAAGCACTGCACCACATGCTAGGTGGGGGGGGGTAGTGGGGAGAACTGGATGGGTAGGAAGCTCTGAGGATGGACGGGTGGATGGATGGATGAATAGATGGGCAGGTAGATTGATGTGGATGCATGGATGGATGGGTGAGTGGGTGGGTGGATGGGTGGGTGAATGGATACAATGTGTGGATGGGTGGGTGGGTGGATGGATATGGTGAGTGGAAGGGTGGGTGGGTGGGTGGGTAGATATGGTGGGTGGATGCATGAATGGATGAATGGATGGATGAGTGGGTGAATGGATATGGTGTGTGGATGGGTGGGTGGGTGGATGGACGGATGAATGGATGAATGGATGGATGGGTGGGTGAATGGATATGATATGTGGATGGGTGGGTGGGTGGGTGGATGAATATGATGGGTGGATGGATGGGTGGGTAGGTAGATGGATGGGTGAATGGGTGAAGGTGAATCCTATCAAGGAAGTGGATACTTGAATATTTGCAGTGTGTGAGTGGGTGACTGGCTGAGTAGGTGGACAGATACAGTGAGTGGGCGAATGGAGGGATGGATGGATGGTAGAATGGACAGATGAATGAAAAGGTGGAGAAAGGTTGGGGTCTGTGGATGGGTAGACACTTGGGCAGATGGATGGTGGAAGGACATGCGGTGTGTGGGCAGTAGGCAGATAAAGCACAGGCGGGTGGATGAGTGTGGAAGGGTGGGTGAGTGTGGAATGTGGGAGTATGTGGAAGAAAGACGGATGAGTGAGTGGGTGTGTGCAGATAAGGAGTGGGTGGGTAGGCAGGTGCGGGTGAGTCTAGGCAGCTAGCTTAGTGGCGAGTGCTCAGATGGATGAGGGGATAGGTAAGTGAACGGATAGTAAAAGAATGGACAAAGAGATGGATAAATGTCTGAGTTAGCCAGAAAACTGGACTCTCTCATTTACCAGGAAACCTGGGTTTGGGAAAGACAATCAGGCCAGCAGAGAAAAGAGCAGGTGGTAGAATCCGAATCCGGTCACTTGGTATCATCCAGCAGTTTGTATCAGGAAACTGTTGTAATATAATCTCATTTCTATTAGACCACTGGGCTCCAGGCTGAAGGAGGCAGAAAGAGCCCTGAGCAGGGTTGGACACACACGAGGCGTCTAGTACAGTGCCTGGTAGGTAGTGAGCGCTCGGTCGGGATGGCTGGGACGAGCGCCGGCACCAGTGTTGCTTCTGCTCGCAGAACATGCACCTGCTAGTGAGTGCCAGGCAGGACAGGAGCACTGTCCTCGTGTCATCTCACGGGGCCACCCTGCGACACAGTCCCGTCCCTGTCTCCGTTTTGCTGGTGATTGTGATTATGATCATCAGGTGCGGCAGAAGAGGAACGGGTGGAGAGAAGCCCGGAGTTTAGGCTGACGAGGAAAATCCCTGGGGCCGCTGCAGCTTCCTCTGAGCAGGGCCACACCAAAGAGGGGGTGCTATGGTGTCATTAGCTCAGGGGTGCAGCACTGTTTACGCAGACTCTGAGGGACCTGCCACTGCCTCGGGCAGCATTTTTCCTACCCCAATCTCAGGGGCAGAGAATTAACTTTGCTCCACACCCAGATGTGCCAAAAAGTCCAAGTCAGCATCCAGTGGGATTATAATAAATGATGGCTGCTATCACCGAGTCCAAGAGAAGAGGAGCTCTGAGTTCAAATGCAGTGCCCCTTGCCAGCAAAGAGGGAATCTTACTTGTACTTACAGGATGAATTGGGCTGTGGACCTCACTCAGCTTCAAAAAAAACAGCCATGGTGGCGCATGTCTTTAATCCCAGCACTCGGGAGGCTGAGGTAGGAGGAGCGTTGTGAGTTCGAGGCCAGCTTGGGCTACAATGCAAGTGCAAGGCCAGCCTGAGCTACATAGTGTGACCCTGCCTCAAAAAACCAGGGCCGGGAGTTTGGCTCAGTGGCTTAAGTGCCTGCCCTGGCAGGTGCAAGGTTGTGAGTTCAATCCCTGGTGCCGCAAAAAACAAACAAACAAACAGTCTTAGCCCCTCTCTGACCTGGGGTTGGAATGTGGCTGCCCACCTGCTGACTGGCCACTGTTTCCTCCATGAGCTCACATGCTAGGCATTTCTTTAAAAAGATACCACACACACCAGTTTAGTTGACACTGGGCCTGGAAGTGATCTCAGGGTGGGTGTCATCATCAAAAGCTTGGAGGGACAGGAGAGTTCTTTTTGGCCATCCTGGTCACCTTTGTCTTCCTGCTTTGAATATAGTTCTATGAACACTGATGCCTGGCATGATAGCAGCTATTTTGTGACCATGAAGCACCATGCCTGGAACAAATAACCCATGTGTTGAGAAAGGCAAAGGAAAAAGCTGGAGGCAATCTGACTCCTTGGTAACATTGGTTGAGCAGCGAAATGAGCTTTTACCCCACCCTCCTCCTATTTCTGTGAGTTAGTTAGACATTCTTACTTGAAATGAGCATGAGAGACCAGCTCTTGGGCAACCTACAGTCTATCAGATAATATGAGTCAACATGATAAAGTACTTTTTATAAACTGCTCATAATATCTCTGTAAAGCAGATTCTTTATCACCACCCCATTTTACAGAGAGAAAATTGAGGCTCAGAGAAGCTAAACCACTTGTCCAAGATCAAAGCAAGTAAGGCACCAGTCACTCTGACCCCAGAAGCCTCTCTCTGTGCCACAGGTCACACTGCCGTCCCCTGTGAACAAATGGATGAGCAGTACAGGGCCATTTGCTGACAGGTAACAGTGTGGTTCCTGCTGCCCGTGTTTCCACAATCCGGGCTGTCCAGATGTTCTTTCTCTGACTCTGGAGGTGACTTTGCAGGCACTGTGTGCCGGGAGGGAAGAAATAAAGGATGTGGTGTATCTGGCACTGGCCTTGGGCTCCTGGAGTCACCCACTAGGGACCTGTGGTCATGAAACCACCTGGCCATCCACACCCCTCTGTGATCCTGAGCCAAACCCCATCACTTTCGGCCCAGACAATCGCAGAAGCCTCCCCATGGGCTTCCCTGTGCTGTCTTGAGTCCATGGCACTCCTCAGTTCCCCATAAAGTTTAGAGGAATCGAGTCAAAACAGGTGCTCCTACGCAGGCCTTCTCTGCGACACGCGCTGGCATGGCTTCCCAGCAGGAGAGAGAAAGGACACGCCCGCCTGCCGGAGATGAAAGTCCCTGCCAGGCTGTGCGTGGCTGGCTCCTGGCACCCAGGTCTTCTGGAACACACCGAGCTCATTTCCGCCCTAAAGTTCTTCCGGTGTCCTTGCCTGGCTCAGCTTCTATGTATCACCCGCTTCGGGAAACCTTCCCTGAGCACCTGTCGGACGTTGCTGGTGCCTCACTTGGTCACACTTTGTCGCCTCTCTCTGGTTACTTTTCTTCCCTGCACTGATGATAGCTGGAATGCTCTGATCTATTTACTTGCTCATTAACTGGACCATTAACTTGTTCATTCGCACAGTATAAGCCTCAGGGTACAGGGACTGTGTTACCCACACGGTAGCTCCAGTGCGGGGGTAATGTGTGGCAGGAGGTGCTCGCTAATGGTCGATTGAGAGAATAGCATTTTGGCACTGGAAAACACCCTTGCCTCCCATTAAATCAACTGAGGGTGCCTCAGCCTTGGCACTGCTGATCTTCCCAGCTGGAGGAATCTTTACTGCGGGGCGGGGGTGGCGGCTGTCAGGCACTGGAGGATAGTCAGTAGCATCCCTGGCCTCTACTCACTAGGTACTGAGAGGTTGACTCCTCTTTCCTGAGTTTTGACAATCAAAAAAAAAAAAAAATCTGTAGACTTTGCTACACATACAAGCAAGCAAACATCAAAATCTCTACCTCCCTCATTTTGTTTTGCTTTTTGATTTTTTGAGACAAGGTCTTGTTACTCTCGGCAATTCTCCTGCCTCAGCCTCCTAACTGCTGCAATTACAGACATGCACCAGCGCGCTTGGCTGCCTTGCTTGTTTTGTAGAGGAAATGAATGTCGTTTGCTTTCCAGCTGGCCTAGGTCACTTTCCAGGACAAACTGCAT
>RJWM01027269.1:0-27321 GCA_004363535.1 Dasyprocta punctata
GGGATGATTTGAAACTAAGTTGCACATAGAAATAAATCTAAGAAAATTAATAATAACTCGTGATATATCCTAAAATATATTTTGTGTCCAAATACTCCAAACTTTCCTAAAATATCCTTTAGAACTTCCATTTAAAACTTATCAGATTTTACAATTTGCATTAAATTATTGCCTTTTTGGTCTCTTTTAATAAAGATTAACCTATCATTTCCCTATTGCCATTGTTTAGTGAAAAAACTAGGCCAATTTTATTGGAATTTCTTGCCTGATTTTTCTGATTGCTTTCTAATTATTTCAATGTTAATTTTACAATGGACCCCAAATTTTACATGAAGAAGAGGAGACTATGCCACAGCCTTTGAATATGATTAGACTTTTATTTCTTAACAAACAGAGTAAGTGGCAGTGATAATATCTGTCTTAGTTACTTTTCACTCATTGCTGAGACAAAATACCTGATGCCCAAAATTAGGGAAGGAAAGGTTTATTTCTTATAGTTCTCAGGGGTTTCAGTCCATACTTAGTTGGCTCCAAGGCAGTGTGGTGTGGCGGGGCAGCCATTCATGGTGGCCACCAAACAGCAAGGCAAACCAGAGAAAGAGAGAGAGAGAGAGAACAAAGACATGCCTTTCTCTCACCCTTTCACTGTATGTCCACCCCTGGATGGGTGCAGCACTCACAATGCCAACCCCAGTGCTAGACAACAAATGAATCACTCAGCCCTGTCCAGATTACATGAGGCCTTGGGGGAACACAGTATCAAACCCATACAGTATGTGACACCCCATTCTAGATCATAAATGCAATATGGCCTCTGCCTCATCCTTGTGGGAAGCTTTCCTTAGAACTCAAGCAAGAGAAGTGAGCCTACATACAGGTGTTATGGTCCACAGTCTAACTGGAATTTCCAGGTAATCACCACCCTTACAGCTAGCATGGAAACTGAGGGAAGATTTGCCATGACTCAGAGAAGCCACCCCTGATTACAAGTGCACTAGAGACTTTTAGAGAAACTACCTAGATGAGTGCTGTCAGCACCCAGTGCTGTAACAAATAATAAAATAATACATAACATTGTAAGCTACTATGGTTTGGAGTAATTTGTTATACAGTATTTGTTAATACTACCTATTAATGTAGTAGATCATTGGAACAGTGCTATTTGCTTTGTTCCTTTAGCCTCAACTTCAAATCATGAGGCAGGTAACACTGATAATACTTCTTCATAACCAACTATTTATTATTTTTGCTTTCATAAAATGAAAATTGAGAATTCCCTGCTCCAAAGGGGTTAACATTCTAATTCTTTAAGTTCATTGTAGTACTTGATGTCTGCAACAAAATGCATGAATTATTAAAATCTTGTTTCTCATTATTTAAGTGAATACTGTGTGACTTCCAATATTAGTACCAATTCATTTCATATAATTTATTCTTTATGCACGCTTTAGAGATGATTTGGAAAATCTTAAAGGCTTTTAGCTACTATGTTTTCCTACAAAAGTCTCTTCTAGATGAGTGTGTCATAGGCCATATACAATGAGACAATAAATGGAATTGAGTCCTAATCTGGAGATCTGAATTGTGCGATTTTGAATAAGTGACCAAATATTTTGGAAATTTACTTATCAATAATAATGTGTTTAAGATAATGGTAACATCTTTGGATAGGACTTCGGCTATGTCTCATACACTTAGATATGCACTACCATCAGTATCATTTATTGCAAATACTCTATAATTATTGTTTGATGTTCTTTTCAGTTCAGTTACTTAGAAAAGTGATTTTCTCTCTTCCAAGGATGGAGTTCTTTTTATTTAGAATGTTTGGGTATAACTTCTAAATCATTCAACACATTTAAAATCTGCCCTATTGCTTGAGTTACTGTTTATTATATCCTAACAAGTCTTTGGTCAAGTACATCTTTTTTTTTTTTTTTTTTTTTTTTTTTTTGTGGAACCAGGGATTGAACTCACAACCTCACGCCTCACAGACAGGCACTTAAGCCATTGAGCCAAACTCCCGGCTGGTCAAGTACATCTTGCAAATAGAGAGTACATTATGGCAGGACTTGCCACTGTAATTAATGAAAATTTCATAAATATTTATTTTAAAATATTTCCTTAGATATTCTTCACCTGCAGAACTGTAAAGTTCTAGATTAATTTTTCACTGAAGAAACGCTGATTGACTGACAACCATCAGTGTGAAAGGATTTCTGCTTTTATGCCAAGGGAAATTGGAAGCCATCATGTGGCTATAGCAAAGACTTGATCTGCCTTATATTTTACTTGCTCGAGGTTCAACTTGGTTTCTGTACTGACAAAAGACAATGAAGAACAAAGTCAGAAACAGGGAGATCACTTAGGAGTTTGTATAGAAATATAAGAAGGACTTGACACTGTGGTGCATCCCTGCAATCTCAGCACTCAGGAGGCTGAGGCAAAAGGATTGCTGCAAGTACAAGAATGGCCTAGGCTACACAGTGAGTTCAAAACCAGCCTGAACTGCATAGATAGACCCTGTCCGCCCCCGCAAAAAAAAAAAGAAAGAAAGAAAGAAAACAAATGCAAGAAGGTGAATATGCTTGCAGTGGAGATATTGAGAGATGCTTGGGTTCCAGGTGTATTTTGAGGGTGGAAATAAGATTTTCTAAGACACGGATGCGAATGTAAAAGACAAGAAAATAACTGAGGAGTTTATGGTTTGGAAGATTTTTAATCAAGTGAAGCATAGAAAAATTTTAGTAAAAGAGGCCTTAGTGTAGACTAGGAGATCAGTTTTAGACAAAGGAGATTAAGATATCCATTAAATATACAACTAGGGATTCTTAGTAGGCAATGCAATATTCAAGTCTGGAGATAGGGAGAGTGCTTGCTTCACTCAGAAGTATGGGAATGATTAGTTTATAGGGCTAGAGATGTGGATGAGATCAGGACCACAAATGAGCTCTGATGGCACCACCACCCCCCCATTTTAAAATTGGGAGAAAGTAGAGAACACTGTGAAGGAGTCTGTGGATTAAACAACAATAAAGAGAAGTTGGAAAAATACTGTGTAGGATACAGTTGTCACACAGCTGAACTGGCTAAGAAAAGTTTCAGAATTTTCTGTGGGGATTCTGTGTTGTCTGACTTTGACTATTAACAAAAGTAAGCATAACAGGATTTATGATGCCCTGTTAAAGTTTGAAACTCACAGGGTGACCCCCTCAGTCCTTCAGGTTTGACTAATGGTGTCTAACTGGCACAACCAATTAGTAAGCTGGCAAGAAAATATGACCAGCAGGGAAGAAAACCTCAGATGGGAATTTCTGCTTTGACTTTTTTCCATGAAGCTACAATTTCTTGTACACAGTTTGGTAGCTCAGGTTCTGTCTCTGAGGATCACATGTCAGCCTCCTCCTTCTCCTTTCCTTTTCCTCTTTTCTCTCTTTTAATATTTCTCCTCCATCTTCTCATTTTCATTCTCTTCTCTTCCTCTCTCTCTCTTCTTCTTCTACTTTCTTCTCACCCTCCTTCTTTTTACAATACTGGGAATTGAGTTCATGACCTTTATACTGAGCTACACACCTTTTTAAAAATTTTTGAGATGAGTCTTGCTAAATCACTGATTTTCCCATAGTGGGCTCAAACTTATGAACCTCCTGCCTCACCCTACTAGAGTGCAGGCATTAATATGTACCACCTTTCTGGCTATGTGGCTTCTTCTTTTAGGTCTGTCCTATGCTATTTTACTGTATCTATGAGGTACAGAAAGAAGCATTTGTTATAGCACAAATAATTCCTAGGGAGTTTCTAAAGAGAAAATCAAGAATCATGCCAAGTTTGGCTAATGAATTTCAAATGGTTTGTTGGTCCTTTGGGGCAAAGTGATGTCCACTTAAGAAGTTGCCTAGAAAGATAAATGCCTATTAGTAGCATAAGTATCATTGATTTCAACAGGAATGAGTCAATCTCGGCAATTTAAAGTGGTCACATTTTTATTAGAGTTAAAGAAATCCCACAAATCAGACTAGAGCATTTCTGAGCAAACAGAAGGACATACTGCTGGAAGCATAATCATTTTGAACCTAGTACTGACTTCTAATGAGCTAGTTTTAGTTGACAAGGGTATAATCACCTCAACAGAAGCATTTCATTGAGGTGTTTGAAGTATAATTTTTGTAACAAAAATCTTGGAGTGAATAACATAAGGATAATTTAAGCACTGGTCAGGACCCACAAAAGAAAATCTGTTTTCTGGGCTGAGGATATAACTCAGTGGTAAAACTCTTGCCTAGCATGTGAGAAAACTTGAGTTCCATCCGCATATCTGCAAAAGAAAGAGGATGAAAAGAAAATCTACTTTCAGAAATATTTAAAGGATGATTTTTGATTTTCTGTCATTCATATTCCCTGAAGAGTCTTTTTAGATCTTTTGTTTCTATCTGCCACACCCATGAAATTTTGATACCATAGATAGAGATAGAAATCTGTTTTATGTACTGTGTGTAGAATCATGTTTGTACATAAAAAAAAGAATAAGGTATTTTTAACCCATGAGAACAGATTCTTCACATTCTTGAGTGTGGTGTCCTCCTGGTAAGACTACAATAAAGAAAGAGCAGTTAAGTGCCTGGTCAGAGATTTTAATCTCTTCAATCACCTAACACAAAGTGGCAACTATGGTCTGAAGAGAACATACAAGGCAATTTTGTTTTCCTTGAATGACAGAAAACCATAGTAATCAACAGTAAAAATATGAAGATACAGAGAATCACACTGAGAAATCATTCAATCTGTCAGTGCAGCTTGTTAAAGCACAACAGGAGGACAGATTAGGTAAAAAGCACATAGAATGAAAGAGGGTGAAGAAGAATTAGAGAATGAATTTTATTCTATTTCTTGGGTAGAAGTTTGCTCTTCCTTCCTGCTGACAGTCTGTAGGCTGTTTAGGAAACCTCAATTTAAGGTCACATGTTTGACTAGAAACTCAGTGATTAAAAACAAGCAAACAAAAAAGTGCTATACTATGATCAAGAGAATGTGAAGTGTGTCTTCTCACTTAAAAAACATGATCCTTGGAGTTGTGCTGTTCAGTTCCTGTGCTACTTACTACCTGGGTGAATCCTCCCCTACAAGGTGGATTTTTGTGGTGTCACTTTAAGAACTCTAAATTTTCCCTGTTCAAATCATGAAGGATATGCTTGAGAGATTATTTTGGAAAAAATGTTTCTATTTGTGTACAGTGGTACTGGTTATATCTAGTCCTATTTGGTTTTTTTTGTTGTTGTTGTTGTTTTTGTTTTTTGTTTTTTTGTTTTTTTGTTTTTTTGCGGCACCAAGGATTGAACTCACAGCCTCGTGCCTGCCAGGGCAGGCACTTAAGCCACTGAGCCAAACTCCCGGCCCTGGTTTTTGAGGCAGGGTCGCACTATGTAGCTCAGGTCGGCCTTGCACCGCGTTGTAGTCCAAGCCGGCCTCGAACTCACAACGCTCCGCCTACCTCAGCCTCCCGAGTGCTGGGATTAAAGGCGTGCACCACCACGCCCGGCTGCTATTTGGTTTTAAGAGGGAAGTACCCTAAGTGCATTGGTCAGCCTGTTATTAATCTCTTTTTTCTAAAGTGCAGAGCATTTCTGTCCAAGAGAGAGAGAGAGAGACAGAAGGGGTCCTGAGTGGGTTGTCAAGGATCCTGCTTTTTCCAAGGATTTTTATAGTGCAAAACCACAAGGTGAGGCAGGTCCCTGGTGGGGAAAAAATGGAAACTTGCAAGGCAGGTGGGCATGAGGTGGGACAAAATGATAGTCAACCAGTAAGATTACAGTGTAATTGCTCAGGTAAAATTGATTAAATCAGGATCAAATGGGGAGGCCAGACACGTAGCAAGCGGGCATGAAGACAGAATAGGGACTTTGCTAGTAAAGGGTTGGGTTCTGGCTTCCTCAAGGTGATTGAAATCTATTTAGAATATAAATCCCTGATGTTCATACTTAGGGTGTGGCTGCATTTGTTTTGCCTTTTGTCTTGAGATCTGGCCTTCATTGTCTTTCTCCTCCAAGGTTGCAAGATACCTGGTCTTCTGTATTGGCTCCTTCAGGGGCCTATCCCTGTCTGTGACTGCCTATAATATTTCTATCTAACTCAGCTGCCTATAAAATTTCCCATCTGAAGAATTACACCAAACTGCTGTGGGGGAGAAATGGGCAATGACTGATTTGGCTTATTCAAGTTGAAGGAGGTTGTAGTTGTTGATCAACAGTCAGAGATACTCTACAGAGTGTCTATCTAAAGGCCCTCGATAGACACCATTTTCATCTTGGGTAGGCATACAACTGTAAGTCTGGAGGAGACAAAGTCAAAGAAACAATTAGGTATGCATGGGCCAAATAATAGAATTAGCAGGATAATTATAAGTACAGTTAACAAATATTTCCACCAAGATAATGGCTTCACATAAGGAGAAGGATAAGGTCTGGGGAATTTTAGAGTCTGACATGTCATTGATTTGTCCTCTAATACCTTGAACAGTTTTGAGATATGAACAGAAGGATCAGGAATGTACACACAACATTCAGTTTTTTCAATTACACAAATACACCCCTGTGCTGCTGTTAGAACATCTAATGCCATCCAATTTTGGAGGACAACCTGTCTCAATAATTTTATTTCTTCATTTAAGAGAGAAAGAGACCAGTCATGGTACCATGTAAGGCCTGCTGCACATAGTTAGTTAAGGCCTTGATATACTGCATGACATCTAACTCTAGGGAAGGAATAAAGACAGAGGCCAAGTGATCATAACAGTGAAACACACTTCTGGACCATTGATGTTGTCAGTCTGTTGTTAATCCCTAAGGAAGCACTTGTGCCATCTGTTTTATGCACTACCTTGTCCTTTGGAAGTTTCCAGTCTCTGAATGATATACCATTTTTTTAAAAAATTCAAATTCTACTTGTTCTCTTTAGATTTTAACTGAAGATCAGAGAGGGGTCAAGGAAGTTGTTATGGCTTGTGTCTAGGTGTCCTCCTAAAGTCTCATGCAGCCATAGATGGGGCTTTTTCAAAAGTGGCTGGATCTAGAGTGTGTGATGCTGGAATTAATTCATGGTGCAATGCTAGGATCAAGGGTACTAGGATTAAGGCTGTGAATGCAGCCTGTCCTAAGAAGCCTGGATAAAATATCAGGGCTAGAAAGAACTGTAGTGGCCCTTCATTGCTTTGCTACCTTCTACCTGCCACAAACTCTTTCTCCTCTGCAATGCTCATCTGTCATCCACCCTGCTTGAAGCTAGGCAGTTATGGACAGAAATCTCTACAAACTATGAGTTAAATAAACTTTTTCTCCTTTAACTTTGATGGTTGAATATTTTGCCTCAGTATCAAGAAAAGTAACTAAACAGAAGTTTTGCATAAAATGTAGGACCTTGCAAAGTTTTTTAATAATTCTCAATGGAAAGTAGTTCTCGAATTCTGTAAACAGTGACCAAATATATTAGAACACACCCATTGTTTGCATAAATGCTGACTTTTATTTCTTCTTTGAACATGGGGAGCTCAGTTGAGGGCAATTAACTCAGTTACATGAACTGATTTACATTCAGAGAGAGGGTTATGTTCTAAGATTGAAATTTAAATCTGTAATTGTATAGCCCACTAGAGAATTCCAAATTTTAGTTCGTCAGTCTAAACTATTATAAAATAAAAATAAATTAGTATTATCTAAGAGAATCTACTAAAGGTTCATGTAAAGAATAGTTCATTTTCTACTGGGCATGGTGGCACACACCTGTAATCCCAGCACTCAGAAGGCTGAGGCAGAAGGATCACTGTGAGTTCAAGGTCAACCTGGCCTGCAATGTGAGACTCTGTCTCAAAAAGACAAAAAAAAAAAAAAAGGATAGATAATTTTCTAAGCGCAATTAAAGGAGATTAAACCATTGGAAGACTTCCCTTAAGCAGGGGAAGAGCACTTGGGGTTGCATGTTACAGTAGTGGATAGTGTTAGGTGAGGAAGAGAGAGATAATGTGAGGACTATAACATTCCCACAAGGTAATTAGTTTATACCATAAAGTACAATATAAAAGCAACCAATTAATAAATATATTTAATTCAATTAATAAATATATTTAAGCCGGGCGTGGTGGCGCACGCCTTTAATCCCAGCACTCGGGAGGCTGAGGTAGGTGGAGCATTGTGAGTTTGAGGCCCGCTTGGGCTACAAAGCGAGCGCAAGGCTGGCCTGAGCTACATAGTGTGACCCTGCCTCAAAAAACCAGGGCCGGGAGTTTGGCTCAGTGGCTTAAGTGCCTGCCCTGGCAGGTGTGAGGCTGTGACTTCGATCCCCGGTGCCGCAAAAATAAATAAATAAATAAATATATTTAAACCTAGAACTATACAAGCAAAATCATGTAATCAATTATTGTACCAATCTTTATACTTAAGCACAAGTCTGCTACTTGACATCTGAAAAGCAAACAATCATGGAAATTTATTTACATGTTATTATTTACCCTAGGTATAATTAAATCTATAAAAATGTACTTTAGGCTTACTAGTTTTTTCTTTTGATCTAAGTGTATTAAGTGAAAGCATTCAAATAATACTTGTGAAATAATGGAATTTGAAGGCAAATAAACTTATTTTTATTTTCTATTTCCTTGAATAGAATAAAACCCCAGTGTGTTATCTGTGAGACTTTCCAGGAAATCTAGAAATTGATCATATATGAAAAAGACATTTTAACAGTTCTATTATTTCAAAAGGGGCCTCAATTTGAAAAAATCAATCTGAGTATTACCCCCTCAAAAAAAAAAAAGAAAATATAATACTGTGTTTTGTAAGCACTTTAAAATAAGAAGCAAAGATTAATTGGAGATTTTAGCATTAAAAATAATTTTTGAAAAATACATGAAAAGCAAAATTAGCATAATATTAGTGAAAAAAGAACCTATTATTTATGCACAAAATTTAGTTATTTTATAGAAAAAGTCCAATTCTATTTTTACTCATGCGTGTATACTGTTTATGTGAAAATGTGTAGTGAGGATTTATTAACAAGTTTGTATGTATGCATTTAAACAATCAAAATATAGAAACATAGTAATAGATGAAAATTTAACCTGGCATAGTGGAATATACCTGAAATCCCAGCACTTGGGAGCTTAGGCAGAAAGATCACCAGGAGTTTGGGGCTAGCTTGGGTTACATTGTGGGTTCAAGTACAGCCTGAACTATGTAGCAAGATCCTTTCTCAAAAAACTAAATTAAAAAGAGGAAATGTAATTAAAATTTTTAAATATGATTATCATATTTGTATATTACATCAAACAATGTCTACTTAATATTGAATTTACTATTTCAATATGGCATAAAATGTCCCTAATATCCAAGTAATATAAATTACCATATATATTTGTGTTTTCTATAAACATTAAACCAAAAATCATTTGCATCAATTACTTACATTAATTACCATGTTCAACCATGTTGATGGTTCTATATTAAATTTTTTCTTTTAATTGGTGGTATAATTTCTGTTTCCTGACAGGATGCTGGCTAATGCAAATATCAAGTTAGTTCTGTTAGTAATTCAGCATAATAGCATTAGTCAGTATAAAGGTTTATACTGGTCATGAATGGAGAAAAAATTGTATTACAAATCTTGCTCATTATTCAAAACCAATCACAACTTAAAAATTCCTAACCTGTATGAAAAGTTGTAATTAAATTTTTATGTTCTTAGGCTACATTTTACACTTCCATTTCAAACAAAGCATCAGCTGAATTTAAAGTAAATAAATAAGCAGAAAATCTCCAACAGTGATTTATTTAATTCTCCAGGAATCATCAGACAACTATTACCAATATCTGAAAGATAGAGTAATACATTATTTAAACCTCTACCAAACAAGTAATTCTCTAGTGAGAGTATAAAACTTTACCCACATAGACATGGGTTCTAACCTTTACATTCTTGAAAGCATAGTGATAGTCTTCAGGGTGGGCATGGATGAGGGCAGGTCTGTAGCATCCTGGCATGAACAGCCCATGCTCTCTACACTATCCAAATAGCACTTTTCCTTGACAGCTTTTAAGTACCACAGAATGCAGAATTATTTTTACTTCCTTGTCACATTGTATATTAAATTATCATAAACAAAATGCAGGTGTTCATTAATTGATGAAATAGTCTATCTAACTATTCATTATTAACAAGGTAATACAACCTGGAAGGTACATATCAAGTGCTCCATAGATTGAAGGCTTTGGTCATGATGAGGTACAAAGGTGTATTTTTCTTGTTTATGCACAGTACATAATCTATTTTAGTATAAAATAATCAAAATCTGTGTCACAGCTTGTAAAGAAAAGTAAGTTAAAATTTGCAGGTTTTTATACCCAAAGAATTTTCTTTCTACCTAAATCCTGAGTTCAACTATGTACATGGAATTTTACATTAGCTAAATTCTAGCCAGATAGATCTGGAAATTTATTTAAAGCTCTTTATTAAAGATTATTCAACTAAAAAATGTCTTGGGAGGTAAAATAGTCTTTGAGTATCACAAAAGTATTAAAATTTCAAGATGGAAGTAGATCCCTCCCATTTATATCTGTGGATATGGGAACAAGGAGTAGGGGAAACATGAAAGCCCAGGAGGGGAAGGGAAAGGGAAAATAAAAATGATTTAAATGATATGTCAGTTCTCCAAAGTGAATGCAATTATTATGTATAACAAACATATATCAATAAAATATTCAGGATTATAATACATATACTTCAGTATCAAGACAGACAAGGTAACATATTATCTGAGAATTGCATAGTAGTTAAGAAGTATGGTGCCCAGAGCCAAGCTTCTGAGTTCTTATTTTGGATCTGTCACTCATTATTTACGTGACCTTCAAGAAGTAAACTAATTATACTGTGTACCAGTTTCTTTATCGCAAAATGAGGAGACTGTAAAATTAGTGATTATCTGTTGACTTTCTTCAAAAATGGTTTTCTTAAAAAAATTGTTTTTCTTAAAAAATGTTATTAGTGTATCTTTGCAGTATACAATGATTACATTCATTGTGTGGAGTTGGTACATGTACATAACACATCTCAATTTTTTTTCACATATAAAGTTATCTTAGTTACTTTTCTCATTGTTCAGACAACATACCCAACACTCAAAGTTAAGGAGGAAAGGTTTATTTAACTTATAGTTTGTAGATGTTCCAGTCCATAATTGACTGGGTCCACGGCAGGGTGAAACATGGCAGAGGAGTAACAGTTCATGGCAGTGGAAAACAGCAAATGCAACAACTGAGAAGAGAAACAAACCTCTTTCTGTCCTTTATATAGTGTGCAGGCTACCTGCCCTATGGCGGGTATAGTACTTACACCCATAATCCCAACTTTGAATCATAAGGCTATCACAAAACCTAATTTAACTACCTCCAAAAAACCTGCTCCCGGTAACCACAGGAGGTTTTGGGGGAACATCCAGAAACAAACCGTAAAACTGTAACATTCAACCCTTATCTGTCACAAAGATTCATATATATTGCTTTATGCCAAAGGAGTTTAGTCCATATCTGAGTTTCAAAGTCCTAACAGTTTCAGCATTGCTGAAAAATCCAAGTCCCAAGTTTCCTCTGAGATTTAAGACAATCTCTTAGCTATGAGCCTCTGTACAAAAGAAAAGAAAGTTAAACACTTCCAACATTCAATGGCACAAAATAGATATTACAAACAGGGGGATACAAAGGAATGGGACCAAAGCAAGCCTGAAATCCAGCAGGGTAGATTAATTCCAGTAGTTCCATGTGCAGCATCTGAGATAATCTGTGGCAAGATGTGAACTCCAAAGGACTTGGGTACTTCCAGTGGTTGCAGTTCTCATGGCTTCTCTCTTAGACCCAGTATGCTTCCTTCTTGCAGTTTTCCCCAGACAATCCACATTTCTGGCTTCTCGAAACTTCTGGAGTCTCCAGTGCACTGGCTAAAATCCCTAACAGTAGCCATGCCACCACCTCAACATTAGACTGCCTTGAAATTTCTTCTACCAGATTAATCAGTGTGCCACCTTTTATCTTAGTGTCAGGCAAAATCTCTGTCGGGCAAAGTCTCTGCAAAATGCAGACGAACTTTCTTCCAAGTTATACCATACATCATCTGACATACAACAACCAATAAAGGCCTTCCTCCCAGCACAAACCTCCAGAGGTTTAGCTTCACTGGCAGGATTTCTAATAACCTCTGGTCCTCTGAGCTCTGATCAGAATCTTCCATATAGAACTGCCTAAGGCATTCAAACTCAACTTTTTTAGTTGGTGTTTCCAAATTCTTTCCACAAGCCATTCTCAAAGGCTCCTGAAGCATGGTCAGGTTGGTCACTTCTGGTACTTAGTTCTTTTTCTCATTGCTGAGACAAAATACTCAACATTTAAAATTAAGGTGGAAAGCCGGGCGTGGTGGCGCACGCCTTTAATCCCAGCACTCGGGAGGCTGAGGTAGGCAGAGCGTTGTGAGTTCGAGGCCGGCTTGGGCTACAACGCGAGCGCAAGGCCGGCATGAGCTACACAGTGCGACCCTGCCTCAAAAAACCAAGGCCGGGAGTTTGGCTCAGCGGCTTATGCACCTGTCAGGCAGGCACGAGGTTGTGAGCTCGATCCCCGGTGCCACAAAAAAAAATAAAATAAAATTAAATTAAATTAAGGTGGAAAGGTTTATTTAGCTCACAGTTTGTAGAGGTTTTAGTCCATAACTGGTTGGCTCCAAGGAAGGGTGACATATAGCAGGTGGGCAACAGTTCATGTCGGCAGAAGACAGCAAAAGCAACAACCATGGAGAAAGATAAACCTCTTTCTGTCCCTTATATTATATGCAGGCTACTGACCCCTGGGTGGGTATAGGACTCACACCCTTAATCCCAGCATTGGACCATGAATCAATCACAAACTCTAGATTCAGTCACCTCTGAAAACCTGTTCTCCATGACCATATGAGGCTTTGGGGGGACATTCAAACACAAACCATAATAGATATGTTCAGTACTTGGTAAGTGTTTAGTACACAATAATTATAACAATTATAAAAGGTTTATATTAGGCAAACATCTTAGATAACATCTTTTACAACCAACTGCTATGATCAGCTATTTTAAAAATCCCTCAGATAAATTATTCAACCTCTGCTTACATATATAGAGTAATGAGACATTTTAATCTCAGGATTGCTCTACAACAAGTAGAAGTTTTGGCATGATGATTGGAAATGCCTGATTTTCAATGTGTATCAGGAGCTATGAATTTAGAAAACACTTTAACAACTGGGTTATTTGACAGAATTAAGCTCATAAGGATTCATTTATGTAACTGTTTTATGAATATTTCCAAGAATACTGTGTACACAGTACCATTCTGGATATATGGGAAAGAAGCTAATTCATTAAATACAGTGGCCACATTAGGGATTTACAGATATCTGCAGGAAAAGGGCTTATTTGGAGTTTCGAGTTTAGCATTCCTTTTTCATTAAATTTTTGGTACTCTTAGAAGTGTTCAACTCAGTATTATCCTATAGAAGTGGAAGACATTATCTCTAAAAACATTTCATTAATAGTTCCCAAAAGACATGATCTCTAAAAATATTTCATTAATAGTGAACAAGACATCATCTTTTCTAAATGTGTGATAAGGGCTCTTGAATTTTCATATATTGATGTTTTCGTGATTCTCCGTGGCTTGCACTTCAGTTATGCTAGACCCCTATTTCTAAGGTCTTTCTCCTTTCGCAAAGATATGCAGTGTGATTATTAAAGCACATGAGCTCTGGAAAAAGAAACATGCAAATATTCTATAAAATACTGAAAAACATCTTGCTTATAACACCTAAGGTAAAGATGTAGAAATATCACTGTCTAGGCAACTGAATTTCTGACCTAAATTGTCTTCATAATAGTTGTAAGAGCCTGGGTTCATATTCTGGTAATTTATTAAGTTCCCAAGTGGGTGCTTATAATTGACATATCTAACAATGGTTAAAATTTTCACTTTGGCTTTTAGTGAAAGTGTAGTTTGCCAATATTATAAGTCCATTAAAAACAGACTCAGAAAAACAAACTCTTGGCCTAAATATCTCGTTTTATTAATGTTAGGGAGAAAAATTATCACTTCCATTTATAATTCACAGAATTCAAGACTTCACTTTTTATTGACTTTGGGGAAGAGATAAAATGAAACATACAAAAATTTGTAAAGAATTCTGTTTGATGTGTAAGTCCATTTGGTTAGAACAATTATGAATCCAACACTTCTCTTAGAGAGCTATAATTAGTTACAGAGTGGAAATTGAAATAATAACACAAGAAAATTGTATAACTGCAGTAACAACACAATGGTTAATAATTTCAGACTAATATGTACTTGGATCATGTCATAGTCATCTTTATGCTGTGAGCATTTTAGTCAGTCCTTGGAACATGTCTGCCTCTACACATATTATTAGTTTAATTTAATATGAAAAGAATGAAAGAGATATAAATTTTTGTGGCCAAAGATATCATAACCTCTGCCAAAGCTTATTTTTAGTAAGATAAAATATTTGGCCAAAATAATACAATTTATATTTTAAATACAGATAACTTATGAATATATGTTAAAATTAAGGGAATTATATGCAGATATTTTGTTAAAATTCTATGTGAACGTACATCAGAAGTATTTAAGGAAAACTTCCAGAAAATCTGCTTAGTCTGGAACTGGATAAACCCTAATTTTATATGTCGTTAAAATAAATATATACTGGTGTGGTGGTGTGCACCTGTAATCCTAGCTCTTCAGAAGCTGGGGAAAGAGGCTGTGAATTCAAGGCTACATAGTGAGTTCAAGGCAGCCCAGACTACATAGTGTGACCCTGTCTCAAAAAGCCAAAACAAAACAATAACAACAACAGCAACAACAGGTAAATGTAACTATTGCTGACTCGGCTTGGCCAATGTCTATGCCAATGAGACTGAGACTTCACAAGTTGATACCCTTAGGTTCTATATCACTCTCGCAGGCCAAACCAATTTATGCAGTTACCTAGTTGACCTTGTTAAATGATGTCACAAAATAGTGTGTAAATAGAATTTTCAATTATCTGCTCAGTAGCATTCTACCTCACCGAGTATTTCACTGAGAAATTCACCGACTATATTAACAAAAATGACTCTTGATTCCTCCCTTTTCTTCAGCCTGCAATCAAGTCTAAGTGACTTCACTATCATAACAAAGTCTACATATTGTTTCTTTTCTCTAAGTTCCTAGGTACTTCCTGTTACAAAGTTACCCTAAGCATTTTTCTCATTATCTCCTTGATTTGGATAGTGTTTGGCATTTTAATTTCTTAAAGCCTACTTGTTTTTTATTTTTTATTTTTTGGTACCTGGGATCAAACTCACAACCTCATGCCTGCCAGGCAGGCTCTTACATCACTGAGCTAAATCCCCGGCCCTAATTTTTTGAGACAGGGTCTCACTATGCAGTTCAGGCTGGCTATGAGCTCACTTTGTAACCCACTAAAGCCTACTCTTATCAAAGAAACCAAAGTAATTATTTAAAAAATATATAATCCTTAAATACAAATTGAGTAGTTACATTAACAAAAATTAATACCTGTTTAGTTCTGTCACAAAATAATTGTATTAATCATAACTAATTCACAACACAATTATAAAAGAATTAATATAATATGTAATATGATATACTTGTGATATACAATTATGCAATATTATGGCATTAAATGATAAGGCATATAATATAGTTATATATTATAGTTACAATATAATTAGTATAATATAATTACTCATTGAAAAATGCTTATCAAGCAACCATATTATGTTATATAGTGTTAATCACTGAAAATACAATAGGGAAGAAGATAGTTTCTTGCATTTTTGTTTACTTCTTTATTCTGGTTTCTGCTCTCCTTGAGCTCACATTGAAATAGGAAAGACAAATATTGAATCAGCAATTTTAAATCAAATGCAATATGGAGGATAAATCCTACATAGTGACAGAATAAAAAACCATGATAGAAGGAGGATAGTGCAAACCTACAGATCTGGTTTAATAATATATTATCCTGACATTGGGTCAAGTGTAGGGATGTTCTCAGAGATAAGAGCTAAAGCATTTTACTCATACATCATAACATGAGTAAAATTCTTGTGGTAGAAAAGAGTTTCACACCTGAGGAATGGATAGATATCCACCAGGTTCAAAGGAAAAAAATATTTTTAAAAAAAAATTGCTCTCGTTACAGAAGCTGTTGAGTTCACACTTTGTAAATTAAGTCTTTAAAAAATGAAAACAAGTTATAAACAGAAAATTTGTGTTAGTCTAAAGTTATCTAAGTGACACTGGGCATGGTGGACACACACCTGTAATCCCAGCACTAGGGAGGATGAAGCAAGAGGATCTCTATGAGTTCCAGGCCAGTCTGGGATACATAATGAATTCAGTGCCAGCCTGAACTATGTAGCAAGTCCCTGTCTCAATAAACAAAAGTAATTAAATAAATAACATTTATATAAATGAAGTAGAGAACCAGTTTTCCATGACTTTAAAGGGGACTGTAAAGAAGAACACAAGGCAAAAACCACTCAACAGGCTTGTGTGAAAGCAACCAGGATACTAATATCAGGGTGCAGGTAGACAGATGGAAATAAGGTCATCTGTAGGGAAAAAAATAGAAGTGGGCCTTTTTTATAGGGCTTGAAAGAAAGCAAGGGACATTAGACAGGAAGATCTCAGGAAACATCAGTGGTCAAAGTTCTGTGGATGTTGCATGCCTCAGTACGCAAGGTCCTTGAAATGTCCAGTGTAAATGCCTGGGTGTCTGTAGATGTCCTGGTGCTTGCAAGAGCCTGTGTTCCATTTTATGTCTTTTAAGACATTCTGTGTTTGCTGAGAGCAGCCTGGATGCTGAGCTATGCCTCTGCTGCCAGAGAGGTTGGGTACTAGGAGAGTCAGGTCCAAATCAAGCCTTACAGGGACATCTTATGCTTCTTAGGGTTCTTGACTTTAATCCATTCCATAAGCTCTATGCAAGGTTGGATCCTTCTGGGTAGCCCCACCAACCTCAGGTTCAGTGTTGACAGAGTAAATTAAACAGAATTGAATTCAACAATCCTAGGTATTGAAGACAGAGAAAAGTGACCAGAATTTGACTTACATATTGGAGCAGGAAGCATTGTCATGTATTTTTTACTTTCATTTATACTAAATTGCAGGTTTCAATGGCATAGTTAAGTGTGGGTAGTCTCAAAGGTCTTATGAGGAAAATACTGAAACAAAACATTGGTTTCTTCCCACCATGGACCAGTTACTTAAGAAATAAAACTTCTAAGACACTGACAAATGACTTTTGAAATATAGGTAGAAGAACTGTCCTTAGATGGAGGAGCACTTAATCTTAAGGATAAATACTGTCGAATTCTCCTTAGGTAAGACATGTAAACTAGTGCAACCCTTATAAACAGAGAGTTGAATGGTGGTTAAAAGGGAAGTGGAGATAGAGTTGATATTCAGTGGACACAAAGTTTCATCTACATGAGATGAATGAGTTCTAGGTATCTGTTGTGCAATATCTGCTTAGAAATAAAAATATTGTATGATGCATTTAAAATTATTTAAAGGGTAGATCTCATGTTAAATGTTCCTACCTTAATAATAAAAGAGTGATTCAGGAAGGGCAGATTCAAATATATGTGAAAATTTGTGAGAAGTAGTAGTAGGAATTGTCTTTCTTAATTTTATTAATGCAATGGGATCAAACCTGGGGAAAGTAAAAAGTTTCAGAGGTGAAGCTCTAGGCCACGAAACAGCTTGCCTTATAAGGCATTAGTGTGTGTTATTGTGTTATTTCATCAAAACTAGGTCATGATTTTAAAAAAAAGAACATTGTTCTGTTTAGAGCTATCTTGAATAATAAACAGTTTACTGAAAAACCATAAAAAAACTTTTCTTTCTTTTTCTTCATTTGATGTGGAGAATGGCATTGATAACTTCTTTTACTTCTTTATAACATGAAAAATATCATAGATCATTGGTAATACAGGTCAATGAATAAAGGAAATAAACGTATTTCAGATCTTTAAAAAGCTTTAAACAAAGACTTAGTGTTATGCTAGTTCCAGTATATTTTATAATCCCCAATAGTGTTTTCTAATTAGTACCAACACAAAATACCTGGCTTTTAAAAGAGCTGAATATCACTTAAGTCTTTGGTTTGGGTTTATTTTTCTTTGATCCATGAAAGATGGAGTAGACAAGGAAGCAATTTCCCATGTTTATGTTGGACTTGATTAATGAAATAATTTGTATGGTGTCAGATCAATTATGCAGAGTCCAGGGCATAGCAAAATATTTATGCTCCTTCCTCCTTCCTGGAACAGTACAAATTACTGCCCTGGCAGCAAGTAAATGGACACTTGATTTTCTAAATATTTGATCCTTTCTTGTGGCTTGGAATATCAGTTAATCTGACCCAGAGATTGGCCATATAAACACAGGTGGAATCATAGAGTAGCATATTATACAATGGTCATATTCTGCAGAAGTGGAAATGAAGCCAGCTCAAAGATTTTTACTTTGCTTAAGTCAAGCATTTTATATGTATTAACATTTATTAAGTTTTTATAGTATGTCGCATGTTGTTCTGTCTTTATTGTTAATAACTCATTTAATTCTTATATGAAATAGGTGCCACTATTTAGCTCATTTTACAGATGAGAAAATTAGTCTCCCAGAGGTTTCAATTTTCCCAATGTCAATCAGTTTGTAAATAAAAGGCCCTGGATTTGAATAGTTAGACTCCAGAGGGCATATGCTAAAGATAATAATATTCTGATCCTTTAATTCTTTCTGACCAGCAATATTGTCTAACAATTTAATCAAATATAGAATACTGTATACATAAATGCTTTCATTATCACATCAATATAATTTAGCTATATTAAATGTCTTAATTTTCCATCTCTCCCTTTTCCCTCCCTTTCGCTTTATTTCTGTTATTTCCCTCTCACCCTCCTTTCTTTCTTTCTTTCTTTCTTTCTTTCTTTCTTTCTTTCTTCTTTTATTCTTTTTTCCTTCCTTCCTTCTCTTTTATCTATCATTTACCTTTGTTGGTTTGTTAGTCACCGAGATGAACTAGAAATAAGGTACTCAAATAATCATGAGCACACTGAGCACCCAAACCTTGACTTCCAAGCACTGTCCTCTTCTAAAGACACCGTAACTCTTCAGAGAAATGACTGGTCTAAGGCTGAGGCAAGGAAAGTACAAGGTCCTAAATTTATTCATTGTCTTCATTTTAGTTAGAAAACAAAAGGTAAGCAAATAGTTTGCCATATGGAAATAAGTATGTTGGAGAAAATAAAATAATGAGTAGGAGTCGAGCATGCTGAAGAATGTTCAAAATACAATGAAAGAGATTGCTCCACTAGTACTGGACATTTGAGGAAGTCTCGAAAGCTGAGGCAGGGTGAGAGACCATTTCACACAGCGGGAACAGCAAGTGAAGAAACCTAGAAGCGTACACTTCATGCCCCTCCTCAACTCAAGACAGGCAGAGAGGGAATTCTGGTACTTGCAGGTTCTAGCTCTGAAATGAGGGAGGCAGTTTCTAATAGTAGCTAACGTTTCACTCTTCTCCTACATTTAAAATTATCTTGAAATGTGTACTTTATAGTTCCACAAGCTAACACAGAAAAGAAGAGTAGGAAGAGGAACTATAGAAAGCCATGACTTATGGCAAAGGTGGCCCACTATCTTTGGAAATCATTTTCAGTTAATGAAATTTCCAACTATTTATTATATTAATTGCATTATACTTATGAATGCTTATCATGTTTCAAGCATCATGCTTTTCCTTGGAATAATACCTTTGAAAACAAATAGATTCTGAGTTTGGAGAAAACATAGCCTGATAAATATTTACTAAGCCACTGTATTACAGTACAAATGTCTGTTTCTTTTGTAAAGCAAAATATATATTTTATACTTCAAGCAATAAAATACTAATAGTAAGTTGAAATGTCCCAGTTCATGAGCCAGATCTAAAGCTTGGATTCTCCCATGCAGTGGATTTAGTGCCTTCATTGTGTGTACAATGTCCTTAGAATATATGCCAGCATCTTTTATACCATTAAAAGAAAGGGAGGTTGTACATAATTTAAAGCATGCAGCTCTGAAGAAAGAAAAGAAAGATAACCACATATATTAATGAAGAGATGTTAAATTAAATATTTAAAGTCAGTATTTGATAAAGAATTTCATTCAGAAATCATTTCAAATTATTTCATACATTTATTTTTATGCAATATGCTCAAAATATTTTTTAGATTGCTTCTTAAAGTTTAAAGAACAAAAAATCTGACATATATTTACCTTCCTGAAATACCTTCTATGTGTAAAGTTGATAGACATTTGGCAATTGCTTTTAGAACTTAGATGAATTTAGAGATTATCTTATTTAATAATGGGATCAAAGACTACAAATTTTACTGGCTTTGTCAATCACTGGGGAAACAAAAGAATAAAAATAAAATGGCCTAATTGTGAACCCAGTCCCCTTTTGCTCCCAAAGCTGAGACACTTGCCATATTCTGATTCACTGTTCTGGAATGAGGCCTGATACTGTAAGTTTCTAGCAAATAGCCCATATTGCTTGACTGGGGACCAAACTGAATAAAAAGGCTGTACTATGTAGATTGACATCAACTAGCACAAATTCTTGAAAAAATTAAAAATAATTCTAGCTTTAAATCTCTCTTGCTTTTAGTATTCAGCAGTGATCCATGTAATCCAGACTAAACAATCAAAGCAGCAAAACTCACATTGAAATCTACCCCCTAAAAAGAAAAAAACACTTTTAAAAGTATCATAGATATTTAATTCTTTAAAAACAAATCATGGATACAGCACACATAAATGGAATGGAATGTTAAAAGTTCAGACAAGGATACCTTTCTACACGTCTTAATACAATATTAGAAATTACTGAAATAAAAACAAATTCTGAATTATAAAACACTGAACTCTAGAACTTTCACTTGAAGTATTCAGCAAAATTTTAATTACAGAAATTTTGGAAATTGAGCTTAGTGCCAATAGAGCATTTATAGAATTGAAGTGCCCCATGTGTTTATTGTTGGCTAAAAACAAATAAGGTCGATGGATTTCATGGCCCGGAAAGCAAGCTGATTCCCTGTTGAATAAGCAGTGTATCCTGGCACTGTTCTCTACCTTCCTGAAAGGAGAGATTCCTTTTCATTCATACATAGATGGCTACACGGATTGAGTGTAGCTCTGGCTTTAGAAATATAAAGTAATTCCAATCCTTTTGTCATTAAGTGTCCTGAAGAAGGTTCCTGGGTTTCTGCTGGTCACAGTTAGGACTTGACCACATTACTAGGACAAAGATTCTTTCTTCATAAAGGCAGGATTCTCTTCCATTTCCTCACCTAGACTCTGTAAGTTTGAAGCCTCATCAGAGCAGTATTATGAAATCATTCTGGGGTGTAAAAAGGAAAGGTCTCAGCACATCTGCTCACTCTCACTCAGACACTCTACAGTGAGCAAATAACAGCTTTCTCCCATTGGTAGTTTAGGGAATATGCAGATCTTTGTGCACTGAAGGAATAAGAAGGAAAGGTAAGTAACCAAACAGTCTACTCAAGCGTAGAAAAAACTGTGATTCTATACGCCAGATCCAAAACAACACTTAGTGCTTTGTCAAAAATCCTGCAATGGCATAGGTTTTGAGGACAGATGCACTCACAGGAGTGGGAAGGGCAGACACTGTGTTTGTTCCAAGCATACACGTCCTGCCGTCACACCTTCTCTAGTGCCTTGAGGTACACTAGTATTGCAAAGGAATAGCATGTTTTGTGGATTTTATTTCAGACTATATTCAAAATTATTTTAATATGCAAAAAAGCCTATTCATTTTGAATATTGTGGAAAACATGTATTCGATTTTCTTCCTTACTATACAGGGATACTGAATGATTTTTAGATTTCCTACGGAAATTATTTCATGTACTAGTCAGCTTTCTCATCGCTGAAACACAATATCCCACAACCACGAATGAAAGGGAGAGGGTTTTAATTTAATCACAGTTTCAGTCCGTAATTCCCTGGCTCCAAGGCAGAGACAACGGGGAGCAGTGGAGCAAACTCAGCTCATTCTGGAAGAAACAAGGGAAGCGTGTCCAAAAGGAAGGGGTGAGGGAGCAGACACACAAGATGACCCAGACATATTAGAAGTGTGCTTCACCAGTCCTTAAGAGGAATCCCAAATTTTATCAAGATAAAACTCCACCCCGTCTCCCTCCAAGATGGTGGCGGCGACAGCGGACCCAGGAGCTGGGAGCCTGGCAGCCTGGGGACTCCTCTGGTTGGGGTGCTGGGGATGGGCTGCGGTCCCGGGGAGCAAGAGCTGAGTCAGCTCCTGTGATGCCTGTATCCCGCAGTCAACCAGCAACAGACACCGCTGCCGCGTTCCTGGAGCCCTAAGAACAAGTACAACTACATCAGCCTCTCCCAGGGCAACGGTAGAGTCCACTACAAAGACCAAGGCAAAAATCACAGAGATCCCATTTGACCCAGCTATTCCACTTCTGGGTATATTCCCAGAAGAACTGAAAACATCATACCACAGTTATGTATGTGCACCCATGTTTATAGCAGCACAACTTGTAATAGCCAAACCTTGGAAACAACCCAAGTGCCCATCAATCAAGGAATGGATAAAAAAGATGTGGTACTTTCATACAATGGAGTACTACTCAGCTATAAAGAAGGATCACATTGAGGCTTTTATAGGTAAATGGGTGCGACTTGAGACCATACTCATAAGTGAAATAAATCAAACCCACACTTGAAAATACCATATTGTCTCCCTAGTGTAAGAAACTGAAAGGGTAAATAAAATACAAAATCTTCAGTAAATATTGTTGAAGGATAACAAACTGCCCAAAGGGGAAAAATAAATCAGATAGGGAAAAGGAGAAAAGAAGGAAGAGAAAAGAGAAAAGATATAAATTTGTATATGTACACCTAAGGTAACTAAGAGGATTGTGTTACTCATTCTATTAGTTCTTGGAACAAAACTGTTAACATTCATAGGATTAGATGAATGTTGCAAGTCTGTATCTGGTAATCCGAGTAACTCTTTTGAAGATAGCTATGCAAAATAACAACCTTAGTTATGTTCCTACCACCTTGTTTTGCAAGCCTGTATCGTTATTGTTTTGGGCTCTTTGTTATTGTTATTCATTAGTCTCTTTTATTTCTTGTTTTTCTTGTAATTTGTGATGCTTTGCTCTGTCTTTCCCTCTAATATGGAAAGGATAGATGTACACGTATAGGCTTATACAAGCCTAGAAATTCTAAAGAGTTTACAAGAATTGATTTTACTATGAGTGATGGTATGAACAGCTACTTTGAAGAAAACAAGACATTATGGTAACCATTGCTGATTTCCTATCATCTTGTTGTAAAGTCCAGTAATGCTTTTATCCTGTTTTGATTGTTCTTAGTCTATTCTATATTATTTGATTTCAGTATGTGTGAAAGTGTGGACAGCTATTTTGAAGAGAACAAGAAACATTATAGTAGCCATTGTTGATTTTCCTACTGTCAGGTTTTGAAGCCCTGTAACACTTTCATTCTTTCGTTTTTATCAGTTTTACACTATTGTGTTTTGTTTGAATTCATTGTGTGTGAAAATACAGACAACTATTCCAAAGAAAACAAGAGATGTTATGGTAGCCACTGTTGATTTCCTGTTCTCTTGTTTTGAAATCCTGTGTTGCTTGCATTGTTTTGTCCTGATCTGCTTTCTTCTATTCTTTTTTGCTATTTTTTATTCTCTTTAAAATAAAATTTTTTAAAAAAGAAAAAAATCACAGAGATACAGCCTCAGTGCCTGCCACCTACCCCATACCTGCTGCCTGTGGTATTTATTAGTTTGAAGTGAAGATTGTCAGCAAAGGAACAGATAGGTACATGGGACTAGGACTCAGCTCAAGGTGTCAACATGAACAGTCTTCCTAGTTGGGATGAACATTCCTATGGCTACCATGGTAATGATGGGCTGTCCTGCTCCTCAGGGCCTGGTCCCTACGGTCCCACTTTCACCACGGGAGATGTGGTGCTGTGTCAACCTCATCAGTGGCATCTGTTTCTACACACAGCATGGCCACAGCCTTGGTATAGCCTTCACAAACCTCCTGACCAAGCTCTACCCCACCATAGGCCCGCAAACACCTGGGGAGATTGTGGGCTCCAACTTTGGGCAGCAGCCCTTCCTGTTCGACATTGAGGACTACATGCGAGAGCAGTGTGCCAAGTCTGGGGCACTGTCCACGGCTTTCCCATCAGGGCCTGGCTTGGAGAGTGGCAGGCAGTGCCGCAAAACATGGTCTCGTCTTACCTGACACATCATGGGTATCATGCCACAGCCACTGCTTTTGCCTGACTGACTGAAACCCCGATTCGGGAAGGACAGATATTCATAAAGAACAGATAAAAGATCCAGAAGCTGGTAGTAGAGGGCAGAGTAGGCGAGACCATGAAGCACTTCTAACCTGGGCTGCTGGAACACAGCTCCAACCTGGGCTTCATGCTCAGGTGCTGACAATTTGTGGAGGTGGTGAATGGCACTGACAGTGAGGTCCTCAGTTTGAGTTCCCAAAGCCCCAAGTCCCAGGACAGCTACCCTGGCTCCCCCAGCCTCAGCCCCCACATGTCTCCAGTGGTTCCCACATGCACAACACAGGAGCAGACAGTCCCAGCTGCAGCAATGGCATCACATCCACCAAAAGCCAACAGAGCCACAGTAAATATCCTGCACCTAGCTCCTCCACATCATCTTCATCCCCCTCGTCCTCTTCCTCCCTGTCCTCCATCAATTATGCCGAGTCCAACTTGACAGACTCCACCGAGTCCCAGCCCCACAGAAATACAAGTAACCAGGAGACCAGAGACAGGGAAATGGAGACAGAGGCAGAGCATTACCCCAATGGTGTGCTGGAAAGCGTATGCACACACATTGTCAATGGTGTCTACAAGCACGAGGACCTGCAGACAAATGAGTCCAGTGTGGATCATGGTCATCTGTGATGACAGCTCTGTGAAAGCAACCAGGCTGCCACAGAAAGGATCATCCTGTTTGGCCATGAGTTCCAGGCATTGAGTGAGCAACTGGGCCATGAGTAAGGCAAGAATTTGACCACACAGAGGTACTGCAGGATGCCTTCAGCCTACTGGCATACGCAGACCCCTGGAGCTGCCCAGCTGGCCAGAAGCTTGACCCCATCCAGAGGGAAGCTGTGTGTACTGCTCTCAACAGGGCCATTTTAGAGTCTCAGAACCTTCCAAAGCAGCCCCCACTGATGCTCACCCTGGGTCAGGCATCTGAATGTCTATGGCTCATGGCTTGAGCGGGCCTGGGATCTTGCTCCTTTGCCCAAGTCAACAACTACTTGCACTAGCTGACCGTGCTGGCT
Organism: Dasyprocta punctata; assembly: GCA_004363535.1. Lineage (NCBI taxonomy): Eukaryota > Metazoa > Chordata > Mammalia > Rodentia > Dasyproctidae > Dasyprocta > Dasyprocta punctata. The sequence continues at coordinate 25,535 of RJWM01027269.1, forward strand.
GGCACCACCTACCTGGCCCTCCGGCCCCAGAACCGGAGCAGCCCTGCCCTCCACCTAACGCAAGGACCTGGAAGCCATGGGCAGAGTTCACTCCGGGGACCTCCCCCTCCCACCCGCAGTGTCTCTCTCCTTCACATGCAGCGGCCTGTGACAGTATGGACTGGTTACCCTCCTGTAGTGCCTTATCCTTTAAAGGGAGTTTTGCTTTGAGGAGAGGTTGGGGTTTTTTAATCTTTTTTCCTCCTGACTGAGCCACCGATGTTTATCTCAGGAGAGCTTGTGCTGAGCAGGTTTCTGCTAATTTAGTGATGAAGCTTATCCAGGTTAGTGATAGCCTATTATTTTCATAAGTAAAAAAAAAGAATATATATATATATATATATATATATATATATATATATGGCACTGTATTTATTGTAGCATTAGTGGCCCAGCACCTCTTGGGTGAGGCTATCCAGACTCCATGTGTTTTTATTTGAATCCAACTCATTAAAAAAGAATCATCTCTGCCACCTCAGTCAAGTGATTTACTTTAGGTTCCCCTTTTGTTGAGCCACACAGGCCCAGTTGCCACCCAGGGAAGCTGAATAGGCGTTAGGGGCCACTTGATGGGTAGGGTCAGGCTAAGCTGGTTTGCAGCATGTTGTTCAAGAGGGGTAGGTCTCCGGGCCCCTGAGAGCTGAACTAAGCACAGAACTACAGGGCTGGGGTCCAGAGAGGTGATGAGTTGGCCCAGGGCCACACAGCAAAAGTGTGAGCAGAGGTCCTTGGCCAGCACGCTGTCTACCACTCTACCCTGCCTCTCACTGCCTGCCTTGTCCCTCCCTCATCTCTTCAATGTCCTGCCTTCCCTTGTTGCTAAGATGGCCAAATAATTAATTTACTCTCAATTGATTGCCTGGAAACTACCTGCCTTCCACCTGAGAGCTGCGGTGTGTCAGGCTGCCAGGCAAAAGACTGCATTGCCAGGACAGAAGCCCTTGAGAACAAGGACTGCTTTCTTCCTGCCTGGTTTTCATTACTGCCGCATAGCTTTGATGGGATTGCTGCTTTCTGTGGAGAAGCCAGTACCTTGTGGAGTCAGATTTTTGAGCTGCTCATCCTTGGAGTGAACAGAACCCTTGACCCCTGGGCCAGGCTTCACTGCAGCTATACCAGGCCGTCCCTGTAGCTTGGCCTGAACCACTCTTAGGAAGAGGAAGGGACCCCATGGGCTTGCAGACATGCTATCAGCTTTCAGATGGGTCTTCACAGCTGGTGGAGCAAAAATTGTCTCACTACCACAGTAAAGGCTGAGAAGACTGCCAGTACTTGGGTAGGCCATCTGAAGAAAAGACTGGCTACCCAGGAGGAGAAAAGGGAGGAGGCCAACACAGAGGAGCATCTGGAGAGGCTGAGATTTCCGTACCTGCTTCACACTGTAAACAAGAGCACAAGCAGTCCCTGCAAAAATTTAAAGTCAGCCTTGAAAAAGTGAGAAGTTGAACTTCCAGTCTGTCTGCACTGGGATAAGTGAGCTCCTGCCCCATGTTAGTGAACATGTGAATATTTGGAATAATCTAAGATATTCTGTGACCACCAAGCCTCAAAAGGACCACAGCTGGACAATAAGCAAAATGACTGACTTGGACAGTTGAAGGTGAAAAGCCTGGGCCCTGGCCCTGATATCTTCTGGAGTTTTGCCTTGGGAATAATTCTGTAGGCTGCTTTTTCTTGGTCCTGCCACAGCCCCAGCTGGCATCCCACAGACCATGACCCATCAGGAGGTATTGTCCTGTCTATAAAGG
>RJWM01027270.1:0-27024 GCA_004363535.1 Dasyprocta punctata
GCCCATCAATCAAAGAATGGATAAAAAAGATGTGGTATTTTTATACAATGGAGTACTACTCAGCTATTAAGAAAGATTGTATTGAGACTTTTATAAGTAAATGGTCACGACTTGAGACCATACTCATAAGCGAGATAAATCAAACCCACGTGTGTAAATACCGTATTGTCTCCCTAGTGTAAGAAATGGAAAAGTATATATGATTTAAAATCTATAATAAATACTATGGAAGGGTAAAAAACAGCTCAAAGAGCAAAGATAATTGGAAAGTGAATAGGCGGAAAGAGAAAAGGGAAGAGGAAAAGATATAAACCTGATTTTATGTATATGTAAGATAACTAAAAAGAACATTGCTGAATGTATTCATTATTGAGAAAGAATAATTAATACTCATATGATTAGATCAATCTAGCATGTCTATATCTGATAATGTAAGAAACCATTTTAAATATAACGATGCGCAATATTACAACCATTGTCAAGCTTCTATCTACCGGTTCTGTAAACCTGCAATGTTGTGTATTTACTCTAGTCATTTGCTTGTCTCTTTTGCTTGTTGTTTTTACTATATATGTCGTCTTTTTTTTTGTTGTTGTTGTTTTTGTTTGTTTTGTTTTTCTTCGCTCAAATAAAAAAAAATAAATTGTAGGATATCTCTATAACCAAGCAACAGATTTTCTCTCCACATCTCCATAAATTCCAAAGAGCTCTGAGTGATCATGGTTCTCTAATACATTGTAGGGGAGGATTTAACATCATAACAAAAATGTCTCTTTACCTGCTTGCTGCAGTTAGAGTCTCCTGCCAACACAGATGTTGTCATACACTCTAAGTCCACTAAATATGTCATTTCTTTTATTGCTTTAGAATGCAGGGTTTGTAGATGGGGTCAGCAGAAATAAAACAAAAATAAAACTCAATTGCATATTTAAATTAATCCCATTTCTCATGCAGAAAGGATTTCACAGATCATGGCAGCTAAACATTATGTGACTATGAAGAGCAAAGTGTCTGAAAACAACAGACTGGACCATTCATGCATTCCTAGTTGCTAAGGGTAGTTGGTTCTCCCTGGAATGAGAGCCCTCATCTCTCCCCGTGATAACTAGAAGAACTCAAGCAGCAATTCCAAGAAGGAAGCAAAGAGCGCTAAATGCTTTGTTCAGAGAACAATGAAATGTTTAAGAAAGAGGACTTTGAAGCTATGCCATTCTGAGTTTGAACCCTATGATTAGAAGCAATGTGTACAGAATAGCAGTACCTAAGTTTCCTAATCCCTCTGAAAGGTCAGTATTTCCTCTTTGGTAGGGTTGTTTGGAGATAAGCAATGAAGGATGTTGAACAGCAGTGATGTCTATTGGAAGCTTAAGGAGTCTGCGTGGGGCATTCTTCAGGCTGGCACCGTGGTTCTCTCTAACCCTGTCCTTCTTTGCTTTTGGTTTTAGCTATGTCTGAGCTATCTATGGTAGGATTTCTTTGCTTTGTGTAGCTTCAAACAATATATAAAGTCTTTGAGAAACTTACACACCTCATGCAAAGGGAGACTGCTTTTGTTTTTAGCTGGCATCTCCTTTGGACTGCTTAGCAGAAAATTTTTAGGTTTTGTCAGCTTTCCTGATGTACATAATGTAGTGTGTGTGTGTGTGTGTGTGTGTGTGTGTGTGTTTACTTTCCATTCAGCAACCACTCTTCAAATATTTGTCTCTTACTGAGACGCCGAGTGGTGGTAGGAGATAGTTACAGTTCTCTGGTATGTATGCTCTTCGGCTTCTCATCCAAAAACTGCCTTCGCTTTCTCCTTATCCTCTTTTGTTCAGTATTCACACAAGCCTACATCTGTGATCATCACTATAACTGCCAAACTAAACTTCAAAGTGTTTTGTTTCTGTTTCAAGGAGGACTGAGAGCCTGGTTTTGAAATAAGAAACAACTCTATTCACACAGTAAATGAAGCCTTATGAGACTCCCTTCAGAAGATAACTTTATCTCAGAGCAGCCTTATACCTGAAAGTTTTCAAGAAATGTGATGGCAGGAACCTGGAGAAGAAAGAAGCAGAATGACAAACTAGGTCAGAGCAGTAACCCCTCTGGGTAAAGGCATTGAACACCTATGGTTTGGGGAAATGATGGTAAAAAGCACATTGGTGAGAGACATATCTCTGAAATTCTCCTTCCACAAAAAAGCCAGAGAGGAATTGTTTAGAAAGAAAAATCAGAACAAAATTTTAAGATGTTGTGATAGGTTGATGGCAAGGTGACACACTAGAGTCTGTCTACAAAGCAGTTTATTTTGAAACAAAATGAACAGTATGTATATTGTGTTCATGATTGGTGAGATTCATTGGTTTGGGCTTCTCTTGGGTGTAACTGATGACAATGGCAGGAATCTGCGGTTGGACAAACTGCTCCCCTGATGGCCAGGCCGGAACCTCATTTCAGGGTACACCCAGGCTGTGTAGGGAGCATAATGGTGCAGGGGGCACAGTACAGGTTTGTCTCTGTATTGTCTATTTTGTACTCAGAAAGCCTAAAATTCATATTGTAGCTCTGTGGTTTTACCTCTGCGACTATGGACAAGTCACTTATTCCCAGAATATTTTGCTTTTCTCATCTGGGATGGAATCATAATAGTATTCACCTTATAGGATTGTGAGGGAAGGAGATGTTGTTTGGGAAGAGATTCAGCAGAGAAGTCTTTTACTTTCTTGAAGTTTACTTTCCAGTGACAGTAGACAGGTAGTGAATGGGGAGATGATACATATATGTATAGTAAATCCTTGGTTTGTGAGGATAATTTGTTCTGGAAACATGGCTGTCATCCAAACCACTTGTGTATCAATGCAAATTTCCCTATAAGAAATAGCAACAGAAATTCAGATGATTTGTTTTACAACCCAGAAATATTTATATAAAAATGATTATAATACTATGATATAGTATAGATTAATACAGAAAATACAAAATGTAAAGAAAAATAAATCAGGCTTCACTTACCTTTGAAAACCTTCTTGGCAGGTGTGAGAGAGACAAGAGAGAGGAGGGTTATGTGTAGGACAATTCTCACTATCACTAACAGAATCACTGCTGTCTATTGGTCGAGGGCAATCTTTTTCTTTTCGTGCAACTTTAACAAGGAACCTATCCAATGGCACTTGCTTTTGCATCCTTTTGAGGATTTCATAGAAATGTGAGATTGCATTGTTATGAAACTGTTTGCACTGCTACAGCCTTATTCAGGTGGTGATTTTCTCAATGAACTTCACACTGTTTCCTAGATACTGCACATCTCCCTAATCTCATTCGAAGTGAGGGACTTCTCCTCCTCCTCTGCAGATGATAACCTCTTGCTGCTGTAATGATAGAGAAGAAAGAAACTCCCAACCTGCTAGATGTCTGTTGTGAGTTCTTGCTCTCTAAAAATTGAAGAATGAATTTTAGGAACAATGGAGGTTAAGAGCAGAATATATTTTTTTGGGAGAAAGAAAACTTCTGTGTGAGCGAGAGAGACAGAAGTGGTCTCATGTGTGTTGCCAAAGACCTTGCTTAGTCTAAGGATTTTATAGAACAAATCCACCATGTGAGGTGGGTCCAAGGTGGAAAAATTGGGAAATCACAAGGTAGGCTTGAGTTGGGACAGAACTATGGTGAACCAATAAGGTTTCAAGTATAGTTGCTCAGGCAAAATTGAATAAATTGAGATCAAATAGGGTAACGAGTCATGTAGTAAGAGGGCTTGAATACAGAACAGGGGCTTTTCCTGGAGGGGGTGGGTCAGTGGCTCTTCTTGGCTTCCTCAAGGTGATTGATACCTATTTAGAATATAACTCTGATATTTATCCTTAGGAAGTATGTGGGTGCATTTGTTGTATCTTTTGTCTTGAGGTCTAACCCACAGCAGAGGTACCTGTCTCTCCCACAGTTGCAAGATATCTCCTCTTCTGCACTGGCTTCTTTGAGGGCCCATCCCTGTCTGTCTGACTGCCTATAATATTTATATCTAACTTAGCTGCCTATAACATTTCCCCCTCTGAAGAAGCACCCCAAACAGCCATGAAGGTGTAATGGGTAATGACCAATTGGCTTCTTTGGGCTGAAGGGTGAGGTAGTTGTTGATCAGCAGTCAGAGATACCTTACAGAAGATCTATATAAAGGCCCTTGATAGACACCAGGCATTTTCATCTTGGGTAGGTGTACAGGTGTCAGTCTGGAGGAGACAAAGCCAAAGAAACAAGTATTCATGGGCCAAATAATAGGATCAACAGGGTAATTATGAATACAGTCAAGAAAGATTTCTACTAAGAGGAACTAGTAATGGTTTTCCATATGGAGGATAAGGATAAGATCCAGGGTATTTCAGAGTCTGATATGCCATTGGTTTGTCATCTAATATGTTGAACAGCTATTAAGATATTAGCAGAATGTACACACATTTAGTTTTTACAATTGCATAAGTGTCCCCTGTGCTGCAGTTAGAATGTCTAATGTCATCTGATTTTTGAGGTTAGCTTGTCTTATTAACTTTATTTTTTTATTTAGGAGAGAGAGACCAGCTGCAGTATCATTTATGGCCTGTTGAGAATAGAAAGTTAAGGCCTTAATATGTGTCATATAACCCTCTTTCTGGATAAGGTCTAGTGGATCCTGGTAAAAGGAATCTAGCATATTTGTTATTGGTTTTATCTGTATGATTATTTGGGGTTTGGCAAGAACAAATTTTTTGAGAAATTAGAGCATGTATAATCAGCACACAAGGATTAGAACTGACAGGGAAGTTTAAAAACTATTTCTAAGGGACTAGAATAACAACTGTAACCCACTGGCTCTTAGACTCCTTTCCTGATGGAGTCTGACATTTTGTCATAAGTCCCTGTACCTTTAGTTATAATCGTCTCTAAATTTTTGATGACTTATGAGAACCAGATTATAGCAACACATTATTCTGACTAATGAAAAACTCTCTAAGTTTTTGTTCATGAACAACAGTATGTATTGCATTTGTAAAATCAGTCTAAGCATCATTTTGATTAGTTGGCAACTTAGATATATCTATATTACCGTATGTATATAGGATAAAATCTCTCCAGGAGGGGAGCTGGGCTTTTAGGCCTAACTAAAAGGAATGGATGAAGAGAAAGTTACCCCAGTTATATCTTAAGCAAGATATTTTTTCTGGTGACTGCTTTTTATTGAGGTGTGATGCCTGGAAGAAAGGCCAGAGTTGGAGAAGGTCAAAGAAACCTGTGCCAATTTTTCTCTATAGTCATGATTACTTAGGGCTCTTCCATGGAGATGACAGGTAGAGGTGACAGTCTGACCAGAAGGAGAAGGGAGAGTGCCCTGAGGCCCATTAGTTTTGCTGGATGCCCTGAGGAGCCAAATCTGAGCTCTGGGGCCACTGCCTCAGAGTGCAGTCTCACTTCCAGTGGCAGCCTTTGCAGTTAACGGATGACTTGGGAGGTCTCTTAATGCTGTCCCTCTTAATATGGCCTGAATTTCTACAGCAGTAGTGGTTGAGTCTAGTCGTTAAATTCTTCTTGAGAATGAAACTTGGGTACTTTTTTAAGTTAACAGGAAAAATAGCCACTTTTTGGTCTTTTTGTTTTCTCTCCTTGGCTTTCTCCCAGTCCTGATTATAGACTATCAAGAAGATAATTTTTACTAAAGTATCAAGTGAGCTATTTGAAGCAAAAGCTATTTTTTGTAGTTTTTTTCTAATATCTGTGACTGACTGAGTAATAAACATGTCTTTAAGCAAAATCTGTCCTTCTATAGAATCAGGATCGATGGACAAATGCTTTACCAGTGCCTCTAGTAAATGATGTAAGAAGGCAAAGGGGTCTTTATCTTTCTTCTGATAACTGACAATTTAAAATAACTAGAAGCCCTGTTTTTTGTCCTTCTTAGACCTTCAAGAATACACACTTGGAAATATCGCCTACTCTAATCTCCTGTCTGACTGCTAGGCAAGCAGAGATCTTGAGTGGGGACTGCTTGGGTTCCCCACTGGGTGTCTATCTTCTGGCTGTTTAAAAGTAACAATATAATATTCATTCCAAAATGTAATAGCAGTTTGTAACACTGCTTGTCTCTCATTAGAAGTCAATGTTTGATTTAAGATTGTATCTTTCAGCCTAGCTTGTAGGTATGAGTAAATCCTCTGAAGACATTAATGTGTTTATCATTTGAAAATTTGAAAATTTTCCAAGATCTAACTTGATCTGCTTTAAGTCACTGAGACAAACAGACATATGGATGTGGGTAGTCTCATATGGATTATAATTATGCTTGGAGCATAAATAAGAATTATTTCTTAATGTAAAGAAAGTTTGAACATAAGGCAACTCTGTTCATTTTCTTTCTTTTTTACAGTATGATTTTAGTTATAGAAGATCATCATAATATTTTCCTTTGTATTCCATTTTGGCTCTAAAAGGTAGGCAGGCCAGGTGTGGGTGCAGAAAAATATAAAACAGCTCTTTTTCAACAGGTAAGAGTTAAACATCTTCCTGTGCTTAAGAATACATTTTAAAGGAGTAAGAGACTTTGACTTTGAGCGCTCCATGTCTAAAATATCAAAAGAAACAATTTGGACATCTCTCTTTTAATTTCTACTTGATTTCAGTACTCTCAAGGTGTCTCTTCAATAAATTTCCCTCCAGGGAAGGTGGATGCCCTTTGGAGAAAGCAGATGACAAAATTCAACCAGCCTATCCACCCTCAAATTGGTGTGCAATTTTATATTCCCAGGGAGCTTATGAACTTACTTCTGTGGGACATTTATAAGCACAAGTTACAATTGGTATTAATTGTGACAGTAATATTTAAAGAAGTAAGCATAACTTTGTAATAAACTATTGCTTTTTGTTCTCTAGAAGAAGACATACATAAAAAGGTGATTTGGAAGTAGTTAGAGCACTTCTCTGGCTATGCTTTAAAGGAGGTCACTTCTGGAGATAGATCAAAGCAACAATTGACTTGAGGAATTCTGCCCTGGGCCCTAGGGCAAAGAAGTCTTCAAGACACTTGTGTTAGCTATCTAATCACCTAGGCAATCTTTCTTAGCAACAGGACAAGGCTATGTTTTAAATTTTTGTAACCTTGAAGCTCACAAGTTAAACTTATATTTATCATCAAGCAATCAAATTCAACATGTTAGTAAAGACACATTAATCTTCTATGTAGACATGAAAGAAAATCCTGACCAAAATCTCTTTATTACTCTTGGTTAGCGTATGTAAGGCACAAATGTAAATCATTCCCCTGTTAGCTGTTGTGAAATGCTGACAGTTGTAAGTTGCCTTGGCCTAATTTCTGAAGGGATGAGTAGTCTAAGTGGTTCTAAAGTTGACTGAAAAGTTTAGGGAGAATTTCTAATTTACCAGCAGAGAGAGATAAGTACAATAGATAGGTGGAGATTTTTCTGTAGTCAGGAGCCACTTTCCACTGAGGAAACTTTGGGTATCTGACAGCAAGTAGCCCTGGCCATGATGCCTCAGTTGTTCGCAGTTTCTCTTGACCCACACAAGCTGAGATCAGTCTCTTGAAAGAAATCCAGCTGTCTGTCTGGGCAACATTTCATTGGCCATTGGTTTCAATGGGGATTCACCAAAGAGATACTGTTCTCTGCTTTAAGAATGGCAGCTGATTTAAGAGTGTTTAACTAGGTAGCAGAGCAACTACTGTTTGTTAAAGTTCTATAAGAGGTAGGTAAAAGCCTGAGTAAAATCATTACCTAGCACTTTATAAATTTACAATAAAGGTTTTAAAGTCCACAACTTATTATCAAAGTATTTTTTTCTATGCACATAAATGATAACTAAACCTAGGAGAGGGAAAGGAAAGACTGGAGGTCCTCCCTTAGGCTAAATGTGTTTCGGTTCTGTAAGTGTGGTTCTCTGGAAATAACTCCTGGTTTCACACAGAAGTCAGTTTCTTCCACTGTGTCTCTGGTTCAGCCTCCCAAAGGAGACATGCCCATAACCATAAGCTGGGACACGGCTTTTATGTGTGTTCTACTGGACGGCCAAAATTTCAATGGCTGGTCTGACCCAGAAACAGGACATGTGTCCCTCATCAAAGATGACTTCCCTGTCTTCAGGGTTAGCAAATGCTCATTTTCTGTGGGCTTAACTTAGTTGTTGAATAGGGGGAAAAGTTTGGAACCATCTAGAATTCTTTTATTTCTAATTTTACATGCCAGTGACAGAAAAAAGATTAGGAGGAAGGCCAGAGAAAGTAAACTGAAGCAAAATAGGCTTGACATTTCTTCTAGAGTGTAGAGAAGGATCAGAGACATTCTATTCTAGTGAAACTTGTCCTCTGGGTCTTAAGAACAGACGCCTACCTAGCATCTTTTAACTGGTGGAAGGAGTCCAATGTTTTATTATATAGGCATGTGTATTTTTCTAAGTCTGAGCTAGATTTTATGTAAAAAGACCCATTTTGCAGATGTTTATATTAAAATCCTCTAGGGGGTATTCTAACACTACTCTAGTGCGATTGCCTAAATAAAGTGAAACAAGGAATGCCAGTAAATTTAGTAACTAGTTCAAATGAAACATATACAAGAACAAAACAGAAATAAAAAATGTCTTATTAGAGAAGTATCATAACCTTATAAGCTTCCCATGTTTTTAACTTAGTTTTTAATAGTATTTTAACAAAACTATGTAAGAGACAAAGGATAAGCAATTATAAGCAGTGGACAAAGACATAACAAAATTTGAAGCATAAAAAATGTGTTAGCTAAATAAGTCCCAGTCTCGAATCTGTAAAACAAAACCAAACTTCTACCTCTGTCCAGTGATCTCGGTGGGACCTCCAAATGCTATAGGGGAAAGACACTCCCAACCTGCCTGATACCCAGTATGAATCTGTGTTCTTTAAAAATGAAGAATGAATTTTTGGAGCAATGGAGGTTAAGAGCAGAATATGTTTACTGGGGGGAAAGAAATCTTCTGTGAGAGAGAAAGAGAGAGAGAGAAAGAGAGAGAGAAAGAGAGAGAGAGAGAGAGAGAGAGAGGGACAGAAGTGGTCTTGAGTGGGTTGCCAAGGACCCTGCATGTTCTATGGATTTCATGGAGCAAATCCATGACATGAAGAAGGTCCAAGGTGGGCAAAAATGGGAAACTGCAAGGTGGGCATGAAGTGGGACAAAACCATGGTCAACCAATAAGATTGCAGGTATAATTGCTCAGGAAAAAACTGATTCAATTGGGATCAAATGGGAAAGTAAGTTATGAAATAAGTAGGCATGAATACATAACAGGGGCTCTTCCTTCAGGGGCTTGGGTTGGTGGCTCTTACTGCCTGCCTCAGGGTGATCAATACCTATTTAGACTATCAATCCCTAATGTTTATCCTCAGGAAGTATGTGGGAGCATTTGTTTTATCTTTTGTCTTGAGGTCTGGCCCACAGCCGAGGTGCCTTTCTCCCCCACAGTGCAAGATGTCTTATTTTACACTGACTCCTTTGAGGGCCCAACCCTGTCTGACTGTCTGTAGCATTTTTATCTAACTTAGCTGCCTATAACAGTGAGACAATAACCCACAACCTCTTGTTGTCTGGAGACAGTCATTCGTGATCCTATAACAAGAGACAGAGACAGAGACAGAGATAGAGACAGAGACAGAGACAGAGACAGAGATAGAGACAGAGACAGAGACAGGCCATTGGCTGCATTGTCTTCATGTAACATTTGGCATCTTGTGCTCCTTGCATTGCAAGACATTGCTCATTTATCAAATTAAAATTTATTAGAAATGTTTGCTCATCTTGCAGAACACTTGCCGAATAAGTTAGTCCAAGTCTGAGGTTTTACTGTAGGTAATGTGTTATAAGATACTCACTGCTGTCTTTGGCTGCTGAATACTTCACAAAGACCCATGTGTTAAAGCCTTGGTCTTCAGGATAGTGCTAATGGGAGGTGACACAACTTCTAGGTAGAGTATACTGGGAAGTCCTGGGGTTATTAGGGGTGTACCCTGAAAGGAGACTCCAGCCTGATCTTATGGGAGCAGTTTGCCCAGCCGTGGATTCTTGCCATTGTCATCAGTTGCACCCAAAAGAGGCCCAAACCAGTGGATCTCTCTAATCGTGAAATGGAATCATAAAAACTGAGCCAAAAGAAATTTTCTTCTTTGGAAGTTAACTATTTCAAGTGTTTTGTTAAAGTGATAGGAAGTTGATTAATATACTTACAATAAATAAAATAGAAAGATTAGGGGCATATAATCCTATTTGGTGAGTGTACTGAGTATATACTGGGCTGCCAAGGAAATGCTATGCTGTGATATTTAAGCTAACACCTGAGGAAGGTGGAATGAACCATGGGGCTGACCAGGGGAGGGGCATTCCAGACATAAGGAAGAGGTGGCAGCAGTGAGTAGTTCATTCAATGTGGTTGAAAAAGAACGAGTGAAGGGAAGGCTAGTTAGAACTTTAGGCGTAGGAATAACAGAGGGCCAGCTTGAGTGGGGTGTCCACTGTCTCATTTTAAAAGATTTTTAAGAACATTTTACTCTAAGAAAAATGGGAGGCCCACTGAAGGTTCAGACCAGAGAGATTATATGATTTGACTTATCGTTCATGGAATATTTTGGGAGAACTGTGCTCAGACTGTACTCTAATTTGCAGTTTTCTGTAAACATCATTTTTTCTTCCTGGTCTTCCCCATATTTTGCTAAACCTTGCAGAATCAGGCAATTCTTCTGAATCTTACAGGGATTCAAAGTCTGGATTTTAAGGTCTGGAAAGCAGAGATTGTCCTTTTTATTGTTAAATTTTCAGTGTCTAATGTGGTACCTACCACAGAAAATATATTGAATATTGACAATGTTAGCTAAATGAATGACTGGGTATTTCTGCTTCTCTAGAAGTCCCAGTGCTCAAGACCTGGACTGTTAGTTTTTTTCTCTTAGTTTTCAAGATGTCCTTGAAACACTGGGCATCAGGGAAGCTTCCCTTTTCTCTAAGGTTTAGTAAATGGCTCAAGGAAATCGTTAAATGTCTCCAATCTGATATTTCTAATGTTTACTCACTCCTGACACTCTGAATATCTTCTGTAACTCTTGCTCACCTAACATTTCTTCCTGACCTTGTCCTTGCTTTCATCCTAGCAGTTCTTTAAATTAATTTATATTTTGTATAAATATAATTTATTGTGAAAACTTTGTTTTGCCAGCTTCATAAGTCTGAGAACTCATTTATTTATCTCCTCCCCTTGTTCCATACCTCCTTTTGTCCCCTATTTCTTGCTTCTAGAAAATAGATCTGAATTCTAATAGGGTTACTTAGATGATATGAGAAACTCTACAATGTGAAAATACAACCTGAGAATGTGATTTTCTAGACTTCTGTTGTCAGATCAATGGAGTACACTTTCTGTTTAAACTGTCTGCTCTGATTTCAAAAGTAAGAGATTTGTTTCCTCCCCAATATGGAGAAGTTTTCTTAAATGTTTGAAAGAAAAATATTAGCAAGCTGCCAGGGGAGTCAAAATTACTTTGCAACCTTTTTTCCCTGTTTTGAATCTTATATGAATATGTGCTTTAACATAATGCTGTTCCTTCTCCATCATTTTGTCCCTGTCAGCACTGAAATTCCTAGCATTTACTTTTGAAGTGTTTGCTGACTCTGACCTCCAAGACACATGCTGGTGAGTATAAAATAGAAGATTTACATGGATATAGAAATGACCTTGAGAAGATGTTTTGCCACTAAGGATCTTTTAATATTTTATCTCAATTAAGTAGATTTACTAAAGGTCTTCAGAGACTTTGCTGTGGTTTCTATTATGATAAAAATCATAATAGAATAATGCACATGTAATTATACATTATATAATGATTTTGAAGGCCATGGAGGTGACCAGTTTTAAAGAAAACACAAAGTTGTTTTAAATTATCACTAAACTTCTGAATCAGGGCAATAATGTCAATACTTTTATGTGTAAAGATAATATTTAATTGGTATAATAAGTACAAAATTTAGGTCACAATTATAATGAATACTCAGTGCTAAGAAGATTAGAGATAATAGATTTCATCCTTGAATCAGTTCTGCTATTGAACATCTGCTTTAGAGGCCAATCTATTAACATTCCTTTTTTGATATTATTTTTTGTGTTCTTTTTTTTTTTTTTTTTTTTTTTTGCGGCACCGGGGATTGAACTCACAGCCTCGTGCCTGCCTGGACAGGTGCTTAAGGCACTGAGCCAAACTCCCAGCGCTGGTTTTTTGAGGCAGGGTCGCATTATGTAGCTCAGGCTGGCCTTGCGCTCGCGTTGTAGCCCAAGCCGGCCTCGAACTCACAACGCTCCGCCTACCTCAGCCTCCCGAGTGCTGGGATTAAAGGCATTTTTTCTGTTCTTATCATCTGTTATAGTTTGACTGAATCTTGATTTTTGCCACAAAATCTCAAAGGCAGCAAAATTCCAATTACTGCAAACACTCTCTGACAAATTTTTTGTGCCTTTGGATACTGGTCAATCCAGTGTGAAACGTTGGGTTTATAGACACTAAAATAATTGTAGCATATGATTTTACTGTCACCGTCTAACTTCTCTGCTTGTCCAATTATTTGATACTCAGTATTTTCCTTAAGGAATTAAAGCTGACATCTCATCAGTGATCTTACCAGCTTTCAAGCAAAAGGGCTAATTTTTGAATAAGAAGATATTTTTATAGAATCATTGCTGATGCCTCAGAATTTGGAGGAGATAAAGAACTTTTAGAAAGCAAACTTCAAAATCCCAATTTTTTCTGTTAGATCCTTGAAAATTACTGTTTATATGTATGCATTTATGTGGGATAGACTCCTAGTCTCTACTAAATCTATTGAATGATATTTGAAAAGTTCCATAGATGGAAAAATTGGAAGGCACAATGCTTTGAAATCTCCTCTTTTCTTTTCTTTTTTTTTATTTTAAAGAGTATAAAAATACAAAAAAAATGATACAGGATTTCAAATCAAGATGACAGGAAATTAACAATGGTTATTATATTGCACATTGTTGTCTTCAAAATAGTTGTTCAGATTATCAGATATAGGAATGCAAAATTGACCAAACAATATAAGCACTAACTGTTCTTTTCAATGAGCTAATAGAATGAGTAGTGCAATATATATATAAAACTTGACTACTTAAGGAAAAGTAAAATATATATATGTTTAACTAAGTAAAAAAATATATATATTTTTTTACTTTTCCTTCTTTTCTCCTTTCCCCCCATCCCAGTTGTTCTTTCCCTTTCACAATATCTGTTGTACCTTTTGGTACATATTTACACTTTTGTTTCTTACACAAGGCAGAGAGTACGATGTCTACACATGAAGTCCAATTTATTTCACTTATGAGTGTGGTTTCTAGTTGTATCCATGTACAGATAAAAGCCTTAACTTGAGGCTTTTTTCTTTTCTTTTTTTTTTAACTGTTTCAGTTCCTTCACTGAAGATCAGTTCTTTTCTATTGAACAAAGGTTTAAAGCAATATAGAGTCGAGTTTAATGGTCTATACTGTGGAACAAAGGTGATGGGTTTAAACCCCAGCTCCATCCTTGGTTGGTCTTTGGCCTCAGGTGAATTATTTACTTCTATATACTTTGATTATTTAGCTGTAAAAAGTGCATCATTTTATTTCCTTCATAATGTTACTCCGAAGTCTAAATGAATTACAAGTGTTTAGAAAAGTGCCTGAGACAGAGCCAATGGTCTGTGTTAGCTCTGATTATAAGGACGTTGGTTTTTATCATTATAATGTCTTTACCCTTTTGAAGTTGGCCTCTGTAAATAATAACAGTCACAGATTGCTTTTCCCTTGCTGTGAAATAGTCTCTTGAAATCTTTTTTTGGAGAGAGGATTGTGACTTCTGAATTACCTACAGTCTTCTATGAACTCTCAAACTTGAAAGCAGGGTTACCTTTAGGCTCATGCAAAAGGAATTCAACCAAAGGCAACAGCCCCTAAACTGTGAGTCTTCTGTGGTGCTTATCACCAGCCAGTGCAACAGTGCGAGCCAGAGACGCTGTCTGAGCCTAGATCAAGATCCATGTGGGCAGTGGTCCTTTGTTTTGAGGAAATCTCCGACTCTCTTCTGCACACTGGGGATTGACCATATGCCCCAAAATTTATGGGACTGGTGAATATGAGATTATTCCAGGATTCCAGAGTCAGGGTCTAATTTTTTAGAAAAGTAATTTGGTAAATGAAATGTTCTCAACCAGCGGGCCGTTTCTCAAGATTACTTGAGGTTGTGCTTCTAGAATAATGCTAATACACTGATTTCAGGTGCCTTTTGCTTATGTTGAACACAAAATTTTAGGACTTTAAGCTGTACAGGACATACCACTGACAATGGCCAAAAGTCACTTATACTGTTATTTGCCTGTGTTCTGAACATGGTGCTGCCTCTGGTCAAATGTATAGGAGGTTGGAGGAGGCAGCAGGATTCTTTTACTCTGTATGCTGTCCTTCACTGGCATTCAGGAATCCCATAGTGACCTCTTGGCCCCTGTGGCACATTTCAGAGAGCCTTTTGGGGGTAGCCACAGTGTATTCTGAGTGTTTTTAAGTTTATTGCTACAATGCCCATAGGCCAATACAATTAATGTTCTTTCTCATCTCCAATCTTTTGAACATAGCTAAGTACATGATACTATTCCAATTCCACCCAAAACTGAACTGAGATGTGAGTTTCCGAGAGCATGGACAGTCCCACCCCCATGATTTGGCTGATTGAAGTCTATAGGACCTGTCTCTTGGTCAAGGTCCACTCATTGCTTGTAGCTTTCCATGTTTTCTTGTACCTGACATCTCTGACATTTTCAAGACTCCAGTGTATCTTCAGCTTCATTCTCAGCGATTAACACTGCCATCACTCAGTGACTCCTTGCCTGGTCTCTTTCGGGTTTTCCTTTGTAACCTGGATGAAATCCCCCATTATCCCACAGCTCTTGAATTCTTCATGCCTGAATAACTAATGTTATGTGGCTGATGCTGAGGTGTATTTCCCATTGGAGCAGTAGCCAAGCTCTCTTAGATCATGGGTGTACTGGGCTCTGAGTGCCTGGAAGACTGAGCATGGTAAAATGAATTCTAGGGAACCAGTACCATATTTAACCCTTTTTGAGCAAGGTCCATTTCTCAAATGAAAGTTTACACTTCTGCACTTATGAGTCTGTGGTGAGTGAGATCTTGATGATTCTTGAGATTCTCTCAAGGTATCTTTCTTCTTGTCCCAGTTTAGAATACTTGGTTTTATTCTATTGGTGCTAATTTCTTCAATACTCATATTTCCTTTGCCCGAATATTACATGTGGTTCCTTTTAGAACAAAATTTAAGTTTGGTAAATCTTTCTGCTCTATTTTTTGCTTCCAAATTCTCTCAATAAATCTGGCTAAAAGCAGCCACCAGTGCCCATTCCAAAACCTAAACACTGTGCTGCCTTGAAATTTTCATTCCCAGGTTCATTAGTCTATAGCCCTTAAACAAATTTCTCCAAAGACTTCTGCAAATACATAGGCAAAACATGGAGAAGTTCTTTAAAGGAATGTAGCATGTGTGGCCTCTAATATAATTCCTAGTATAATCCTATTCTCTTCTGAAGCATCATGAACCTAGTCTTTATTGTCCACATTCTAAAAGTATTCTGGTATTCTGTGCTCCAACCTGGATTTTCCATCAGTTTTTGCTTACAGCATTCAAGGTTTTTGCTTACCTGTTTCTCCAAGCTTTTCCACACTCCTGCAAACCAATTCCAAGTGCCTCTGAGCCACATGGCCTGGAATCATCTCAGCAATAACCACACTTCCCTTGTACAAATTTTTGGTATTGGTCAAAATAGCTGGCACCCACAATTTTAGAACAGGTTTAATGCAGTTCATAGTTTCAGAGTTCAGTCCATGGTGGGCTGGCTCAAAGTAGCAGAAATATCATGGCAGAAGACTAAGCTCTTCAACTCATGGTGGCCAAGAAACAAAGCAGGACAACAGCACCAGAGAGAAGTGGGTATGGGACCATATATAGTGCCCAAGGTTATGCCTCCACGACCCACCCAGACACTCAGAAATGTGGTTTGGTAACCCCTAGGTGGCTTCCAAGTCAATCAAGTTGACAATCTAGCTTAACCATTGCATTTGATAAGTTAATTTTGAAATTTATGTGCAATGCAAAGAACTTGTTTTGAAAAGAATAAAATCACCCAATTTTAAGATTTACCATAAAGCTAAAAATGTATGGCACTGACAAAGAGATAGACCTGTAGCTCAATAAAGCAGAACAGTTCAAATATAGACCCATATAAATACAGTTGTTTATTTGTTTGTTTGTTTGTGCTGAGAATTGAACCCAGGGCCTCATGCAGGTCAGGCAAGACTCAATCTCTAAAATACATTCTTAATCTTCAGAATATATGAATGTATATATATATATATATGTATATATATATTTACCAAATTACAAAAGCAACCAAAATGAAGCACCTTTTAAAGCAACTGCACTAAAACAATCAGATGTCCACAAGCAATAAAACAAATGAAAAGAAGTCAACAAAACACATCTTGATTTTAATGTTATGCCTTATATAAAAGTAAACTCAAAACAAATTATTGATTTAAGTGTAAGAGTAAAAACATTTTGGAAAGAAATAACAGGGAAAATTTATTTTACTAGAGTTTTATGATGAGTTCTTAAATGTGGCACTTAAAGCATTATTCACGAAAGGAAAAAATGATAAATTTTACTCTATCAAACTTTTAAAACATTAAATCTACAGAAATATCCTGTTACAGAATGAGACGATATGCTACATATTAGAAGAAAGGTTGGAAAAACATATATCTTGCAATAGATTTTTGCCAGAGCATATAAATAGCTTTCAAAACTCAACAATAAGAAAAGAAACCAAACTAAGACACAACTTTAAAAAGACCTAATGACAGGATCACATACTTTTCCAGGTAAGACATAAAGATAATAAGTACACATCTGGAAAGGTGTACTTTATATAGGTATAGTGTAAATATTTTTAAAATTTTCTGAAAATGATTATATTCTGACATCTTGATAAACCTCCCTGACTGAAGAAGGACTGCCCCCACCTAGCTGTAGGTAATTCTTAAAAGCAGGAAAATATATCAGGAGCATGCCTTTTAGATAAAAGCTAATTTACCCAGAACCAAATGTCCTGTATCTTGCCCATATAGCCCAGGAACCAATATTCCTCTTTCTTAATTATCCAGGGCCTGGGATGAGAAAATTAGGGACTTCAATTATTCAAAGTAGACAAGGCTAATCTGTTCACTTTGCCCTGTTCTGTCTTTTTTTATGGAAACTCCATTAAACATCGTGGTCCAAGGGTTCCCCCTGATCCTTCATCCGCTTCCTGATTACCCCAGTTTTTCACCTGGTCCTTCATGTTTACTGTGCCTCCCATCTCTAGAACCTGTGAATATAACAAGTTGTTTTTTTTCTCAGCCTCTACTCTGTCTCCTTTGTTAGCTATATAAATGGCCATTTAAAAAAATGGCCATTTAAGAAAAGTTAATTACTGCAAATTAGAATCATGATTTTTTCTGGTGCTGGAGATTGAAACCAAACCTCATCTGTTAAGTATACACTCTACCCCTGAGCTATGTCCGCAGCCTGATGAAATTTTACTTCATATCCATTAGAAAGACAATAACAACATTCAATACCAAGTGCTGACGAGGTTGCTCAGCTCCTGGTATGCTTCATGACTTGCAGGTAGGAATATATATTTTTATAGCCACTCTAGAAAACATGGTTGCAGTCTTTTAGAAAGTTGTCTGTAATACAGTAATTCCACTCTTTATGCTCACAAATACGTGGTCATCAGTGTTTGCTGCAGATAATTTATAACCCCCCCACACCAATTTTGAGTGATGAAAGAATAAGCAAACTCTGGAACACTCATACAAGTGAATACTGCTGAACAATAGAAAGTAATAAGCTACTGACCCAGGTAGTGATATGGATGAATCTTAACTGTATTATGCTGAATTATTGAAGCCAGACTAAAAAAAAAAATACATGCAGCATTTTGCATTTATATGACATTCTGGCAAAAGAAAAAATGCAGGGAAAAACTCACACTGGCATTTACCAGGCATTGGAGTTTGAAGGCTAATGCCTGTTTATAAAGGGACGTGAGGGAACTTGTCAGTGTGATGGAAAGTGTTGTATCACAACTTTAGCAATGGTTAAATAATGATATGCAGTCTTGGAAGCATGAGATGGAACTGTGTATTCAAGAAGGTAATGTTTTCTAGATGTGGACAATACTTAAACTGAGTCAAAATATAAACATATACTGTGACAGAATATTCACAATGGATGTACCAGGGTGATAGCTAGTTGGGAGTTTCTTACATGGTTTCTTTTTTATTTTGTGTGTGTTTTAAAGTTCCTGGCAAGCACGAGGTCATGAGTTCGATCCCTGGTACCAAAAAATAAAAATAAAAAAATAAAAAAGACAAAATATTAAACAAGTAAAATAAAAAGAAAGATAATGCTCATCGCTGTCAGGATTTAGGTAAAAAGAATGTTCATATACTGCTGAAGAATGTGTAAATTGTCATAAAACTTTTGGACAGCAGTTGTGTAGCAGCTGTTAAAAGTTGAAAGTGCATAAGCTCTTTGTCACAGAATGCCAAGTCTTTGGATCTCTCCCATAAAAATGAAAGCTACAGGTTTTGAAAGGTTATATACACACAATGTGCATTACAGCATTGTACTTCCTGGCAAAAAACTGGACAGAGTTCACAGCCATGGATGCAGCACACCAGAAAAAAAAAAAAAAATAAAAAGGACTCCCTCGTGACACTCATGTATAGTAACATGCTGGCCTCAGTGGCACAATGGCTTATTTAATTACAGAACATTCCTATTTTGGAATAGTCAGCTGACAGCAAAAAAAGTACTTAACATCTTTATTTACAAACCCAATAAATTAAAACTGATAAATGCAGTAGTATTTCAAACATAACTATGGGTCTTAGCAAATGCACAGTGCTATAACACAAACATCATAAACTGGGCAGCTTACAAACATTAGAAACTCATTTTTTACAGTTTTGGAGGCTGGAAAGTCCAAGATCAAAGCCCTGCAAACAGCATTTGCAAAGAGCTCTCTTCATAGATGGCACCTTCTAGCTATGTCTTCATATTGTGGAAGAGGCGAATAAGCTCTCTCTGGCGCTTTTCATAAGGGCACAATTTCATTAATGAGGGATTTTCCCTCAAAGATTATCACCTCCCAAAAGGCTGACCGATCACATTACGTTTTAGGTTTCAACACAAGGAATTTGAAGAGAACACAAAATATAGGCCACCGTGTCTTGCCTGACTCCTGTGTGTGTGTATTTACACTCTATATGCTACTTCGTCTTGACTTTTCTCTATATTTTTTTCTCCCATGGCGAGTTTCCCACTCAACTTGGTCTCAGTTTCTCC
Organism: Dasyprocta punctata; assembly: GCA_004363535.1. Classification (NCBI taxonomy): domain Eukaryota; kingdom Metazoa; phylum Chordata; class Mammalia; order Rodentia; family Dasyproctidae; genus Dasyprocta; species Dasyprocta punctata. The sequence goes on from RJWM01027270.1 coordinate 19,475, forward strand.
TTGACAACCTTGGAACTGTGGATGCAAAACTTAGAAATTCCTGTCTCTCTCTGCTCTTCTCTGTGACCTAAGAAACCACTGTATCACAGAGAGTAAAGGCAGATGCTGAGGGAACTGTTGAGGTTGGCATGGCCAGGGTGGGGAGGGACGAGTTCTTACCTTCGGGTGGCCTCTGGTGGTGACTTGTCCTGTGTCAGCTGGGTGATTTTATTTGTATACTAGAGAAAGAGGCAAAACTACTCCATTATGTTAGAAATCAGAGCACTGGCAACTCCTGGAAGCTGTGGCATAGCATTTAGGAACTGACAGTGTTCTGTTGTGTTGGATGTATGGTGTATTCAACTTGCGGAAATTCATCAAGCTGAACACAAATAATTTTGACATTTTTCTTTATATGGATTATACTTCAATAAAGAGTTAAAAATAAATTTCAAAGCAAGGTATTATGTTAAACAGGTCATAAATATTGCTATATAACTGATCCTAGAATTCCAAAGACTTTACAATGAAATTTTATTTCTGAGACTGATAATGGTCAGTGAATTTTTCTGAGTGCTCTTTTCTAAGTGCTGACTTAGGGATAAGGTCATCTTTCATCTTTGGACATTGTTTTTCAGCACAGTTCTTCACAGAAAAGAGATGGCACAGGAAAATTATGAATGGGTGAGTTTTTATGGGCCAGACAGAGATAGCGGGCATCGCTGCAGATTACTTTAAGTAAGAATGATCAAACAGCTTCACCTAGAGGCAAGAAGATTTAGTCTTCTAATATTTTTTGATTAGCAAAACGACATGGCCTATTAAAAACACGTCACCATTTTACCTTGCATAGATTATATTTTTAAGATTATAATTCAATCCACTTGGGAAAAGAAATGGTCTTGGGCTCTGCAGATGCCTCAGTCATAAAAAGACCCAACACAAGGAGGAGTGCATGAGTCTCATTACCATGTAGCAGTTGATGCATGTGTCCTCCATTTTCTAGAAGACACTTTGGCATCATAATTCTAAAATACGAGTTAGAAGTTTGGTTTGCCTCTGTAGTGCCTAGATTTCAGCTTATCTAACCTTTTTCTTACTGGAAATAGAAATGTGTATCACTCCAAAGAGTGCTTAAACATATTTTGCTATGTACCTTCCTCCACCCATGATATTTTCTGACAACTTCAGCAGGTCTTGCATTATTTCACAGTTTACATGAATATTTTTCTATTTATTCTGCATAGAGTGCTTGACTGAACTCTACTGTACTAGACTCCACTCTGTAAGCAAATAAATTTGTCTTTGGGTTCTGAACAAAGTGTGAGAAGTATAACAATGATAATAAATGAAGGCATTTTGTTTCCTCCTTTCATTGCATCTTGAAAATAGCTGGCATTATGCTTTTACTTATTTATTTTGAAATTTCTCCTCCCAGACTTTTACACAAAATTTTAAAAATACATGCACGTGTGCATGAGTGCACACACACACACACACACAAGAACCCTGAATTAAAATCTTTTTCATCACTGCTGATAGTCAATGAGACAGCAGGAATCTAGGTTGTAATGTTTACCACCACAATGCTACATTGATTCCTACACTTCGTCATGTGAGAGCAGGTGAAGGGCCAAATTTTATGAAATGAAAGATGAATTTTGCCCTGCCCTTTTTATTCAGCTACAAGTAATCCACATAGTGCTTAATATTTTGTACTTCAATACATTATTCATTTAATGCTCTGTCATACTTATAGGTTGGAGCATCTGGACCTGTGTGTGCATTTAAGATTATAGTCAAACTTTTTCAGTCTCTTTCAAGACCAAATGTAATTTGGTGGACATGTCACCATTTCTATGATTTTCTTTGCCAAGTTGGAACCTTAGATGAGCAAAGAAATAGCAATAGCATGTTATGTAGAATCCAATTGGCATGCTTTCAAGTGGCATTTTTCAACTAAGATTCTTAATCTATGTTGAATCTTATGTTAACAATAAGTAAATCAATTGAATGATACAAAATGGACTAACCTACTTCTTCATTTTATATTAAGAAATATCTGAGGATGTGAATAATTTGGTCGTTATTGCCCTTATATTCAAGTTATTATATCTTTACTTACCTTAGCAAATACAATAACAAACACCGAAGGACAATGTTTTATCTACTGATTCTCCAAGGTGTCTCACTGCAGTCCTTTCTCTTGAGTACTACAGTCAGGTTCTGAGAACCTATTATATCTGTTAGGCACATCCATAATTAAGTGCATGATATTTACAATCAAAGATAACCCTCTTCTATGGTTTGATGCAAACACAGAAAACTCAGTGAGTGGCTTTTTACACTGTTAAATATGGACACCTTGATTCTCATGGTGATAAAAAGATGACTACAGTCCAAGCCAATGAGTTGAATGACAGGTGTCCACAAGTCTTTTGGGAAACTCAGAAATTCAGTCTCTTGGTTTCCTCTTGCTCAGTACCAGAAATGCTCAGGGAAAGCTCGCCTTTGAAAACACACTAGTTTATTGTTTACTTGCCTGGATTAGACATTAATTTAACTTAGTTTTTACATGTTTTTAAAGCATATGAAGTTGCAAGATTCTGCAGCTATGCAAGATCCCCAGTAGTACGGAGGGTCAGTAGTTTTGAGCATGAGTGATCCTGTTTTGCAATCTCTTCACTGATGTCTTATAAAAATGTCTGATCATTCCAGCATTATTGCTGCCAGAGATCTTTATTGCTTTGACTTTTGGTAGACATTTCAAGGAGCTAGCAATAATACCATTAACTTTCGATTGCCAATAACTGAGCTGATCTTCTAGTTTGCATTCATATCCATTTCCAGATTTCCTAGTTTAGACTGGTGTTTCACTGGCTCCAAATTCAGGTTCAAGAGTAAAGCAGATGTAAGAAAGGAGAAGGATATGCAAAAGAGTGGAAATATCACCTGAAATTGTAAAACTAAACTGAGGGGTTGAATAGTTTGAATGAGAAAGAAGACTGTTTAGAATTTAGGTATTAAAGAGATGTCAGAATACTGAGGTTTTCCAAAGAGTTTTCTGTTACCAGCAATGTTATGGTTTAGTTCCAGAATGTTCCTCATATGCTTCCTCTCTCTGGTTTCTGCATACTATGTCATGAGCTGGTTTCCTCCACCCAGTCTTTGCAGCATGACATTTTTGTCCTGGAGACTGCTGACCATGGAGTATAATCATGATCCAAGAGAAATCTCTCCGTTAAGTGGTGGGTTTTGGGTATTTCTTCGTAGTTTTGATAAAGTGACCAAGACAGATTTTGATACCAGTGATGTGGGGTTATTTCTGTGTTTATCTGCCCATATGTTTTAGAAGCATTTAGAACTGGTTTATGGGAGTGTTTGGAAGGATTTGGAGATGCCAGGTAGGGAAGACTTAGAATGCTATAAGTCAAGCTTGATGGAAGATCTTGGTCAGAGTTTAGAAGACAAGAATGCCCATAAAAATGCATTAAGGAAAAGACCCGGCCCATGAATTTTTTAACTGGGAACAAGGACTCCATTGTCTGTTTCACTTGAGACCATGTATACTATTCTCTGACAGAAAAATTTGTCTTCGTTTTACTTATTTCTTGAGATTTGGCAGAAGATGATTAAAGATGATGTACTAATTAAGCTAGTGGCAGAAATTTTAAGAAAGCCCAATATTGAGGATGGAGCATGGGTACTTCTGGCCACTTACAATCAGATCTACAGTGAGATGAGCAAAAAAGCTCAATTTAAAAGTATTCAATTTTTGAAAGAAAGAAAAATCATCTGAAAAGTTGGATCAGAGGAGAGAGTACGGTTGTTAAAATTTCACATTAAAAAGAAACCAAATACTTTATATCAGGACAATAATAAAGATACCTTGAGGTCATCTAAGAAATATGCAAGATGCCACTTTTACTAGGCTGAAAGGTGAAAAATTGTAAGACTTTGCTTTGAAAATGAGCCAAAGGGTGTTCTGCTCTAGAAGGGCATTTGTTTCCCTGACATTCAGTTCATAGTGTACAACCATCTGACCATTTGGAGGTCTGCAGCCATGATACAAAGTATGACTGGCAATTGTTTGAGCTGGCACCCTGGTGTCATTCACATGGTGCTGGCTTTTCAGGCATGCAGAATGGAAGAATTATGGGGTTATTAAGGCTTCCACATAAATTTCAGAAGAAGGTCTTGGAGTCTAGGTAGTGTGGCTCTGAGAAAGTAATACATGAAACTGAGAGAGTGAAGCCCAAAGTACATTGGTGACCCAAGGGATTTGGAAAAACAAGGAACAGGGAACATTACAACATTTTCCCCACTGGTTTTTCGGTCAGTCACCAAATCTTTGGCGACTATTATTTTTAGGGTATTTTTGTATCTATATCTAGTAGTTCGTATCCTTGAGTTTGTAACAGCATTAGTTTTACGGACTGAACTTGTTGTTTTACATAGGCAGTTAACTTGTTAAAAATACATGGTCCAAAAGTTAATATGAGTACTATTATCATCAGAGGCCCTGCTATTGCTGTGACTAAACTAGTTAACCATGGGGAAGCAGAGAAGAGTTGTTCATACCAGTTGGGACCTGCTCATTTCTTGTCTCGTTCTTGTAGGGCTTTTTGTAGTTCTGCCAAGTTTTGTCGGATTACTCCAGACCAATTAGTATGAACGCAGCATTCTTCTCCCAGAGCTAAGCAGAGGCCCCCTTGTCTTAATAGAAGTATATCTAGGCCTCTGCAGTTTTGAAGGGCCACCTTGGCTAAGGAATTTAAAGAGGTTTCCAATTCAGCCACAGAGTTATGGAGTCTGTGTAGGTCTGTATCCACCTGACGTGACAATGCCTCATTTTGATAAAGGTCCACTCCCAAAGATGTGGCTCCCAGACTTAATGCTCCAATGATGCTCACCCCTGCTAAGACTGGAAGTGTGGGGCTTCATTTAGAGACACGGGAACTCGACTGTTCTCTGAGGAGGGAGAGTCTCCCTTGTTCACCTGAGTGCCAGAAGACCTGGGGTAGGATTTGTACTAGTACACATAATTCAGCCTGGTTAGCGAAAGTGGAGGACATAGCACAAGGAGTCAAACCGCAAGTACAGGCGAACCAAGCATGAGGTGGAGCAAGATAGTGACTCTTACCTGGTCTCTCTGCATTGTCAATGCTAACAGAAACAGACCGGTTACAGTAGCTGGGCAGGAGGGGATAAGCCTGTGAATATAAACAAGTGTCATTTCCTAGCATTCTAACGTCTTTGAGTCTTAGTTTTGGGCTATCTTGATCCCAACAGTGAGGGTGGGTTTGGGTCTGATTAACCAAAGAGTTATTTGTGATAATGAGGCCTACATAGTAGGGTGGTCTAGCAGATAGACAAAGCCAGCAGTCCTGAGTCACATTAGGGTTACTAGTGTTGAGGAACTGAAAAGCCAGATCTAGGGGAAAGAAAGGATCATGAGAATCCTTAGTAGAGTTAACTATAGGCTTGACCAGCATGGTGGCTATTATGCTAGGAGTGAGGGCAGTTTGGGAGTGGAAGGTTGGATTTTTAGGGTATTATTTTTAGGGTATTGTTGCATGTATATCTCGTAGTTCGTACCCTTGAGTTTGTAACAGCATTAGTTTTACAGACTGAACTTGGTATTTTACATAGGCAGTTAACTTGTTAAAAATACATGGTTCCAAAGTTAATATGGGCAATATTATCATCAGAGGCCCTGCTATTGCTGTGACTAAACTAGTTAACCATGGGGAAGCGGAGAAGAGTTGTTCATACTAGTTGGGACCTGCTCGTCTCTTGTCTTGTCCAAATCTGAATGTAAACAATCTGGTCAGGGTGAAAGGGAGGGCCAAAGACATATTTTCGGACAGCCTGAGCTGCACCCATATCAAAACTCCCTATAGACGGCCATCTTTCTCCGGAGCCGGTTGGCCACTCCTGGGTGGCAAAGACCTTGAGTCTACCAGGGTATACAGGTTCCCCATTCCTGGCTGCCCACCTCTTAAATTCCTTAAAATGATCAAGAACCAGACTGAGGGGGTGGGGGTAGGTGAAGCTGACTTAGACTCTGCTTGGCCCATTGATGCTGTGAAGAGAAGGCTAGATTAGAAGGAAAAAAAAAACCTGTCAGAAGTAAAGGAAGTTAATATCACAAACACAGGACAGACAATACAAAGAGAAAACACAAATGAGACAGACCGGTCAAAATTTCTAAAACTTAGTAGTCTGGGAGGCAAAAATGTCAAACTCAGAGTCTGACTTGGCTATCTAGAGACTGTCATCCCCAAACGGGTCAAATTTAGACCCAAAAACAAACGGGATTCCTGTCAACAGAAACCACAGCCTCGACTCAGCCAAATCGGAGGACATCCCCTCCATTCAAATGAGGATAAAAGAATCCTCCAAAACTGTGCACAGCTCAAATTACCCAGACGAGGTACTCACCAATTGTAGCAGATTTTGGTTGGAGGGGAAGAGCGGCAGGGGTCTCTAATAAATCCCGGGCGAGCCCCCAAATGATGTAAACAATGCTCTATCCCAACAAAAACTCTCAATTTAAAAGCCAATTGGAAAAATTAGAGCTCTTTATTAGCATAGGCCTGGAGACGCAGTGTCCCCATATGCATAGGGAAGACTGCGCCCTGAGCTGAGGAAACAAACCTTGTGGGCTATTTCTATCATCTGACTAAGGGGCATTCCCTCAAATCCCTCCAGCTTTTGTAATTTTAATCTGATGTCTGGGGCCAACTGAGACACAAAAGCGATGTTAATTGCTCTTGTGTTTTCTGGCGCTACCAGATCTATTGGTGTATATAAATGATAGGCCTCTAGGAGGCACTCCAAAAAGGAGGAGGGTGACTCATCAGCCAACTGCCTTATCTCAGTAACTTTGGACAGATTCATGGGCTTCTTGGCTGCAGCCCGTAGCACCTCTAGAAATCTCTGGCAATATTGGTCTAAAGCCTCCTTACCTCGATTGGTATTTGGGTCCCAGTCTGGGCAGGTTGAAGGGAACAGGTGCTCTATTCGCTGCGAGTCTGAAGAGGAAGACCCGTCCATGTCTCAGACACCCTTCTGGCCAAGGGTCCGGATACGCATTCACTCCTCAGCTGTAAAGAGAACTCGCAGTATCTGCTGGCAATCATCCCATGTAGGACGATGGGTAAAGAAGACAGATTCAAGCAGATTAATAAGGTTTTCTGGATCCTTGGAGAAAGGAGGGTTTTGGGTCTTCCAATTATAAAGATCAGAGGTGGAGAAGGGAGTGTAATAAAAAACAGTGGAACCTGGGTCTGGGGTTCGAGGCTCTTGAATATCTGTTTTCTTAGTCTCTTGCCTTCACATTTTCTGATTCTTTTGATGTGAAGTTTCTGGTAACAGCTCCAGCTTCTCCAGTTTCATTAATGACTGTGAGTTTTGACCACAGCCGTCTCCTTCCTGAACTTCCTGTGGAACTCATGAGGTTATCATAGTTCTCTTATCTCCCTGTTCATGATGTGAGCATGAAAACAATGGAGGTTTTCTAAACCTTTCCTCTGATGGTTACCACAGGAATCAGCTGAAGCGTAGAC
>RJWM01027271.1:0-26909 GCA_004363535.1 Dasyprocta punctata
TAGTTCACTGGGGAAAGAGAATGAGCCGTCTTTTCAAAAATGATATTGAAACAACTAAACATTAACATGTTAAAAGAGGAATCTCAACATAAAACCTTTATTTTCACATATATTAGAACACAGATGTACACCTAACTATAAAATCCAGATTTATGAAACATTTAGAAGATAATAATAGGAGAAAACTTAGTTGAGCTTGGGTTTAGGGCTGAATTTTAGATCTAAAATAAAAAATATGGTGTGTGACAGAAAAAGCAAAATGTGGGATTTCATTAAAATAATAATAAAAAAACTTCTGTTCTGTGAAGATACAGCTATGAATACAAAAAGATAAGACAAAGGAGGAAAGAGAAATCTCAGTAAGACCAAAATCCAAACAACTGACAACACCAAATGGTGTGTAGAATGCAGTGCAATTAGGAACACTACTATTATAAACACAAAATGTTGAAGGTATTCTTAAAAATGGGTTGGTAGTTTCTTTTTTTAAATTAATTTAATTCATATACTTTATATATGTATAATGATCACATTTATCATAGAGAATATGTATCTCTTTTCATAATATATCTCAATTCTTCTTTTTTCCCCAGTTGTTCCCATTCCTTCAACATCGCTTCCTCTCCTTCTAATAAAAGCTTTGTTTCCAATTTTTTCTTCTCTTTTTCCTTCCTTCCTTTCCCATTTACCCTTCCTTTGTTCCTCTTCCCATTTGATCATTTTCTTCCTGTTTCCCAGTATCTATTATACATTTTGATCCTTATTTACCCTTTGGGTTTCTCACACCAGAGAATCAATGTAATATTTAAATGTGATATTTAAACATGTATGTCTAATTTATTTTACTTAAGAGTATGGTCTCAAGGTGCATCCATTTGCCTAGAAATGTTTCATGTTTATCCTTCTCTATGGCAGAGTATTACTCTACTGTATTAAAAAATCTGCTTGATATCTTTCTGAAAGAAAGAAAATCATCATGCCAGAGCAATGTATACATATCCATGTTTATACCAGCACAATTTATAATAGCTAAATCTTGGAAACAGCCCAAATACCCATCAACAGATGAATGGATAAAGATGATGTGGATTTTTTTTTAATACAATGGACTAGTACCGAGCTATTTCTAGGTAGTTTCTTTTAAAACTAAATGTACTGTTACCATAAAATACACCAACGACACTCCTTCATATTTACTCAAGTTGAAAACTTAGGTCCGCCCAAAACTTACACAATAATACCTATAGTAGCTTCATGTAAAAGTTTGAAGCCTGGAAGGCATCCATTAATATGTGACTTGATAAACAAGTTGTTGTACATCCATGCAATATAATATTATGCAGTGATAAGAAGAATGAGTTATAATTCCTTGAAAGCTATGGTGGGACACATATTTTCAAATGAAAGAGACTAAACTGAAAATGTTATATACTACATGATTCCAAATATTTGGCTTCTGGAAATCCACCCTAGATGGATAGCAAAAGATGATTGTCAGGGGGTATTGGAGAGGCAAAGTGGTATGAATATGTGAAGTATAGTGAATTTTGAGAATAGTGAAAATAACATTATGTATGAAAACTTAAGGGTGAATTTATAACACCATACTATTTTCAAAACTCCTAGAACTATGCAACATAAAGAGTGGAACCTAATGTAAACCACTAATTTCTCTAAGAATATATCAATATCAGTTCATGAAATATAACACTAAAAGTTGACAGCACTGAGTATATGGAGAGGTAGAAAGCATAGATGGAATCTCTGTATTTTCTAATTAAATTGTCTGAAACCCCCACAAAAAAAGTATATTAATGTATGCAATGTGTGTAATCTTGGGCACAGTTAGTAGTGTAAGAAGTTTGATGTTTCCATGATTTACATCCTTTTGATTTTTAGTGGAGAAATATTTTATAGCAACTACAGAAGAGAAACGATAAGAAAAAGTTCTAATGTCTCAAAAGCAAAACAGGATAAAAAACAAAACAAAATTTAAAAATGACACAAATTAATGATTTATATCCTTAAAGATGTAATTCAAATGTTTCCATTTTTAAGCTGAGGACACATCAAATTTATTCAGTAATAAAACTGAATGCCATTTAGGTTGGGAGGATTGTTGGTTGTTGCAGTGTTAGGAGTTAAGCCAAGATCTCCCTCATGCTAGGCAAATGCTCTACTAGTGAAAGATAACTCCAGCTTTTGAATGGAATTTTGAACAGAATTACTTTCCATTCATTCACTCACTGGTCTTTCTAGAAGTATATATTGAGCTTGTACTCAGTACTACAAAATGTATTGGACTAACTGTGTTAGTCATTGGATATAGTTTATTTTTCAATATTTTAATCTATAATAGATAGATTATATGTATATGCTTGATTTTAGGAAAGATTCTCTTATGGTTTTGATCTGAACCCCCCCCCCCCAGGTCACTTGCATTCAGACATGGGCCTTTGAGAAGGTGATTGAATTACCAACGTTCTATACTTGCCAGTGGAGGTATACATTAGTAAGTGCAACAGATAAATGTACTGTTAGAAGCTGTAGCCTAATCCGAAGGAAGAGACAGGTCAATGGGCACGTGAACTATAACAGTGTATTCTTTTTATTGACTCTTCCCTTTTCTCCCTGCTTCCTGCAAACTCTGACTCTACCATGCTCTTCCCCCGTGTCATTTCTGCCTAGTGGTCACAAAACTATGGACTGATCCCACCACTGAAATTATTACGCAAAATAAATCTCTTCTCAAGTTACAGTGGTCAACTGTCTTATCCAAGCAACATGAAAGCTGCCAATACAAACGCAAAATGTGTAAGAGAAGATACGAATTGAAATTTAAAAATACTTGGTGAACATGTATATGAAAACAAGACATATTTTGAATGACAATCTTTTCATTTAGGAAGTAAAGGTGGTGAAAAGCAAAAAATCTGCAAGTACAAACTGCCACAGGCAATCTCGATTTAACTATAAAAATAATTTCTCATAAATTGATACATTATTTTCTAAACTTTTACAGTTACAAAGACCAATATTAAGTGAGTTTGAATTGGTAAAACTGATTTCATATTTTAGTTAAGTGTTACATCTGTGATTGCCTCTCTTAAGAGATACTTTTGATCCCTTAAAATTAGATGTATTACATTTGAGAGTTTTTTTAGAAACCCAAATCAAATAATAAAATATATATTGAACCTTAAGGTTGCTTGAGAAAGCTCTTCTATAATTTTGTATTATGAAATACTTTTTTTGAAGGAGATTAAAGCTTAATCCTGATTATAGACTTGTTTGCTACAAGATTATATTCTTAACCTTGTAACTAAATCAGATTAAATTGTCCACAATTCTTTGTGCTCTAGTCACTTCCAGGGGGCTGGATTTATGATGTACTGTTTTACTTTAATATTACAAATTTTATCACAAGAATTAGGTTTTTAGAATTTTATGTCCTCATATATCCCCTAAAAGATAACACTAAAAGTGTATAACTTTGACCTTTTCTGTGTTCTATTATTTCACTAACTCCAGATTCTGATTCTTCCCTTTGCAGTGTAGCAGAGCAGCCAGTAATGCAAGAGAAAAAGACATTAAGGGTGCCATTTGTAATTGATAAGTGGTCAAAGACAGGCAGTGCAAGGCCATGTTTCCCAGCACATTTAGTTTTCTCACTTTGGTTCTTATCTTTTAAACATAGTCATAAAAAAAAAAACTACATAAAACTTTAAAATAATTCATGAAGCAATTACTGTCATGGAGAGCTATGTTTATGTTTAATTCACAGAAGAATCTGTCACCTAGATAGTTACTTAATGTAATCTATAAGTCTCCAATGGAAACAATTGGTTCTCTCATAGCCCTCATACAAATGACACTATCCATTCTTATTTGAATAACAGGGACATCGTGTCATCATAAACAAAACATTATTGTGTGCCTATTTTATTCCAAGCAAGAAGGCCAAAAAGAGTGAACAGATCAAATTTGGTTGTTGCAATATACTTGATTACATGCAAGGATGCTGTCTGAGAAGTGGAATATAAGCAAAGTTGTTCTCTTCAGTAATGGGATCCTGATAAAGATATAAAACTCCACATTCTCCTGAGTCATGAGAACCTGTGCTTTTGGATCCTTATTATGCATGCAATACACAGCCAACTGCTTTAACTCTTCACAATGCTGTCCTGGCAGTGAGCTGGCCCACACAACAGTTAAGCACTCTCTTAGTCTTTTTGTTCTTTGATACACTGTGGTCAAATTACACCACCTCTCTGAAGCTACTTTATCCATATTTTAGCATTCCAGAGTGAAAATAACTTAGATTGTACAGTCATAATCCAAATAAATATATTGGTGAAGGACAACATACTTAAGGCTCTGTTCCAAATTACTAAAGAAAACACTGGCACTCTGGCTATTATGGTACTGAGAACAACAACACACAAAAAGTTTTAACGTTGAAGAAAAAAGTTTTGAAAGTCAATTACTTTGAAATTATTGTTTTGAAAATTGGCTCAGGAAAGGCTCAAAAATGTTATAACTATCTTGGAAAATTTTAGGTGGTTTTGTTTCTTAGAACAAAATTATCTTCAAATAATTTTGATTTCAGTGACTTTTCCAGTAGTTTCAAAGTACAGGCAATTTTGTTCATAGTATTCTTTGGCAAAAACTGCATACATTTAATAAATACGAATGAGAAATTTAGTTTAAATTATTCAAAATGACCAAGAATATTTTGTATTTGGCTGTTATTCCCTAATCAGGAAGTCATAAAACAACCAGAGGAACTATATGAATCAAGTATGTGAAAATGTGAAATGAGATAAAATATTCCCCTTCCCATTCTGCACTAAAATGCAGAATACATTTCGATTTTCCATGGGTTACTTTATATTTTAAGTTAAATGAATAAGGTTCATATTATTTTGATATATCTTTCAATTGTTTTAATTAAGTCTTTGTTTAAAATTACTAATCAAAGAAAAACAAGAAAATTTTATTCAAAAGTCTCATCAGCTACCCAAAATGGTCTTCCAGATATTTTTGTTCTAAAAGTTTTTAGCTCAAAATCTGCAGCAAAGAACCTCAGTGATTGATTTGGATGCAAACTTATGCCTAAGTGAACTAATTTCTTTAACTTTTTGGTTTTCTATTGTGTTTTCTGCAAGTGATGTTTCTCAATGTTACATTTTTCTCACTAACGTTAGAATCAAGTTCATTGGTATAAATTAATACATACTTTAAGAGGCTTGCTCTCCCCTTTTTCTCTTGCTTCTTTTGCTGTTTTCTTCCACTTTGAATTGTTGCTCCTGTACCATGCCATCCTGCTTTAGAGCCAGCTGATTATTGACTGAAACCTCTACAAATTGTGAGCTAAATAAAACTTTTCTTCCTTAATTTGGGTTGTTGGGTATTTTATCACAGCAATAAGAAAAGAGTCAACAAGGCATAGAACATGCCTGGAAATTGCTGAAAGACAATACTCTAACATGATATTCTTCTGTTAACTGCTTTTAACAGAAAAAAGTAAAAATTGGATAGACATATACTTGTCAAATAAAAGATGCTATGAAGGTGCTATTGCTTCATTCACCTGGAATATTCCTTTCTTTTTTTGGTTCTGTCTCTTAGTCCAACTTCTTTCTGATTTTACTGGTTTTGTCATTTCCTTTCTTTACTCCTAGACAGCTAGTCCAGCCAAGTGCCTGACTAACATAATGCAGTCTTTCCCATGTGGTGCTAACAAGTTTATTTTAGCTATATGCTGAGTATGGAAAAGGTGCCTGCCTGTTGGTCAACATTGTATACTTCGGGTCTCTCATCACATCCTGTTCACAAATACTTGTTTTTAAAAAAATGATCAGTGAATGAATAAGCAGGAAGACTTCCGTGGTCTCATAAAACAATTACAGTCACTGTTACATTAATCAAATATTTTCTTGTTATTTAATCAACTAACTCATTTAAAAAAATTATAAAACATGATTTGGGAACCATCAGGATTTTTTTAAACATTGTTTATATGTGACTTTTAAAGTTCAACAGAATGACTTCTCATTGAAATGTTTAATTACTGAGGTGAGCTATGGCTAATACGGAGAGGCTCTGAAGTAACATAATTCATATTGTTAAACTTTGGTCATGTTTCGATCAGAGGAACAAATTTTGATGTAATTGCTTTTCTAAAACATGACTCTCAAAAACTCTAATTTTTCTTACACTTTCTGAACTCTTAGCAATTTCTGAATTCCATAAAATAGTCATTTACGTGACAGTTTTTATGCACTCTCTCAGTAATAATCAGCTGTTTGCATCTCTGTCAGATAAAGAGCATAGATCAGTCACTTGCAAAGGTAAAGATACTCTTCAATCCGGAGACATTTATAACTTTAATTATAGAAGCAAATACTTTATCTTTGCAGTGTGACTCTCTTGAAATCATCCTAGGAAAGGCTACAAAGTAGGCTAGCATTTCATTATAGTAGCAGAAAGTATCACTATACCGTTTGATACGGACATTCTAATGTAAACTGAAGATTGGGTCTACATGTTTTTAAAAAGGGAACTAATAATAATTATAATTTACAAGTAAAGCTCAGTATACCAAATAAGCACTACATCTGTCAGCTCTCTTATACTTCAATTTAAACTAAAGCCATTGCTAAGAGAACACAGGAAATTTTTTTGTAAACCCTGATAAAGACTTTATTGCCATATTTCACAGGATTCCTCCGCTGATTGAGACAAACATGCTCATGAATGAGACTCTAAATACTTCATATGTAGAAATTAGCAATAGATCATTAATAAATCACCATATGCTTGAATATTTGGAGCTAAAATTGTGAAGAAATACATCTACATCATCTTCGTACCTACATTCAGACAACGAGTTCTATGTTGATTGACATGATAAAGTAATATTCTTCCTCTCTTAAAGCTTACAATTTGCAGCTTCAAGTATTTTTCTTACGAATTTTGCATGTTGTGATTCTATAAATAGAAAAGCAAGTAAATAGCTATAAAGTTATCCACATAGAAGAGAACTTATTTTTGTAAACTCTTTCACAAAAGGGTTTCTAAAGTAAAAAAAAATAATAATTATTATTTCAGGTACCTGAGGAGAGAAGTTAAAATAGCTGTGAATGAAATCTCCCTTAGTATTCACACTTTATGTTAAAAAAATCACATCTATTTCATGTTTTATTTTGTTAATCTATTCAGGCTTCAGAATGATCAAAACAGATATAAGATCTCATAATTTAAACCTGTTGCCATGGATATATTAATAATTTTGGAAACCTTAAACCAGTGAGAATAACAATGTTAAGCAGACCTTTAGAGAATTTAAGCTCTGAGTGGGGCAAAAACATGAAAGGAGGTACAACATTTAACGACAAAATGAAGTTAACATTTATATTTCTAGACCATTTAGTTATATCCTCAAATTCTAACTCATCATGAAGCCAGGCACTGTCTACATAATTAAGAATAGAGTCATTATACAAAGAGACAATCTGTCACCCATCTCTCACCCATCTCTGGTAATACAAGCATGCTTTGGGGAATTCTTTTCATACAATACTTGAGTAATGCTTTTCCTCAGTAGCATTATTTATTCCATCATATATCTTTCAAGATTTCAACATCTCTATCAATTAGAACACTAACAATTTATGCAACTGAATGACCTTTATTCTATGTTGTTAAAAGTTGCCATCTTTACTTTATGGGTCATTAGCTTAATTTTATACTTAAGTGATGAAATGTATATACTGTAGATTGATCAGCTTTCTCTTCACTGGTATCAAATACCTAATACCCAACACTTCAAGGAGGAAAGATTTATTTGTCTATAGCTTCAGAGGTTTCAATCCATGGTTCACTGGCTCTGAATGAGGCATATCATGATGAAAAGTTATGAGAGAAGAAAGCTGCTATCTTGGTGGCCGCAGGAAGTAGAACACAGAGGAAGAGCACTGGTGAGAACTGTGGCCTCCAAAGGCGTGGCCCGGGGATACCTCCAACCCTGCACTGCTGCTAACAACACGCTCAGTTAGGAACATGAGTGGATTAATCCACTGATGAATATAGTGCCTCCATGGTCCAGTCACTTCTCCATGAGTCTCTCAATCTCATCAAGTTTACCATTATGGTTAATTAGCACATATTATCTTGTGGTTTTCTGTTCAATTAAAAAATGTTTTTAATTTCTCATGAGTACTTACTATTGAGTAACATGTTATGTGGAAAAGTGCTGTTGTTTAATGTTGACAAACATGGAGATAATCTTATTTCTTTCTTTCTTTTTTTTTTCCATCATGGCCAGAGAGTGCACTGTTATGATTTAATTATGAAGTTTCCCTCAAATATCCATGTTTTGAGGATCCCCAGGGCAGTAATGTTTGGAGGTGGGGCCTAGACAAGTGAGGGCTTCCATACCATAATTTGATGACAAGATATTCTAAGGTAATGAAGATAGGAGGTAGGACCTTATTTGCAGAAGTGGAACATGGAAGACTGTATGTTGTACCTGGTCTCTTCCTCTATGACTCTTCTTCTTTCTCTTGGCTTCCTGCTTTTCATTGGTACATAGCTTTCCTCTGCCCTTCTGCCATGAGGTTTCTCTTTCATTTCAATCATAAAAGAGATGGGACCAGCTGACCATGGACAGAAACCTCAAGCTATTAAACAAAATAAATTTTTCCTTCCTTAAGTGCGCTTCTCAGATATTTGGCCACAGTGACAAAAAGGCATATATATAATTTAAATTTGCCATGACATGTTTCACTATATAGGATATGGTCTGTTTTGGTTAATGTACCAGGTACACCTGAGGGAAATATAATATTTGCTGGTAGTAGATGTAGAATTTGTATAAATGACTGATCTATCTAGGTGATGTTAATTACGTGTCTTTACTAATTTTATGTCTGTTCTATCTCAGAAGAATTTTGAAGTTTACTACTCAAATTATTATTTTATTGATGCTTTCATTTCTATCAGGCTTTTTGTAAATGCGCTTTGTGGATGTGTTTACATACGCATAGTCATTCATGATTGCTTTGTCTTCCTGATGAGCTGACCCTTTTTTCTCCATGTAATACATTTCTCCATTATGATAATTGTCTTTGCTTCGAAGGTTAATCTGCTTGATACTAAAGCCAGTTCAGTGGTTTGAATAGTGTTTTCATAAACTCTTTTCTCCTTCTTTAATTTTCTTATTCTATTATATGCAAAATAAATGTCTTATAGTCTATATATAATTAGGTCAATCTCACTTATCTAATTTTTTTAACTAGTGTGTTTTATGTATCCAGTGTTTTAAACTAACTGATTTTTATCTAATGTGTTTAAGTAATTTGCACATAAATAAATTATTGATATGTTTCATTTTATCTCCATATTATTTTTTGTTTTGTGCCTCTTAATTATTATTGTTATTATCACAGTTTATTTCCATTTTAGGCTTTCTTTTGGGTTCAAACACTTTCTAATAGTCTATCTATTGTGTTTCTAGTTGTATCTCATTCACTGTTCATTAATAAATTAGCTAAAGAAAAAAAACAGGTTTAAGGTTTCAGGCTGGCCTTACATACTGGCTACTGCCCAAATCTCAGGATTCATTATTTATTTTTATTATAATTATTTTCATGCACATTCAAATTCCCATTTAATAATTAGACCACCTCTTCAACCATGGTGCTCCTGTCTTTCACCTCTGATTCCAATTGAACATTATCTTTGAGGGATCCCATTCAGGTCTCCACTTTGAGAAAGGGCTCCCATTCTAATGTGCAGCATATATCCATAGATGCAGAGCTGAGAGAGGCTTTGAATTTTACTGTTTCCTTAAAGTAAAAAACACCATACAGCAGACTATGCTTTAATATCTGACAGCTTTAATTATGTATTATAATTTGTAACCTATAATTCATATTAATAGCAAATGATTTAGAAGTTACAGTAAGTATACCATATATATTACAAATTTTAAATTGTGTTGCTCCAAAAAATGATTAGGTATCATACATTTGACACAGAAGCTATTTCTTAGAGCATTAAATAAAGATACAAATATAGCTTTTAATATCCACACATCTTTTACATTAGCAATGTAAACTTCCATTTGTTATGAACACGTAAGATCAGTAGTTTTAATCTGATTTTTCAGCTAACAAAGAATTCAAAATATTACATTATTATAAAAAATAATCTATTGTTCTCTTAAAAATACATTACAATGAATTAAATGTAGCTGCCTTCTGAATCATATTAATTTGCTGCTAAATGCTCCAGTGAAATTTTTCAAATGTTGAAAGTGCAAACTTTGTTACCAAAGTTTGAAGTGGGAAAAGTTTATTGAACTCACAGTTTGTAGAGGTTTCAGTCCATAATTGGCTAGTTCCAAGGCAGAGTGGCTTGGCAGAGGAGTATTATAGGGGAGGCAACAGTTCATGACAGGCAGAAGACAGCAAAATCATGCAAGCAAGGGATTTTGGAAGCTTATTTCTGCCTCTTTTATACCCCATCTAGGTTACTGTGATTAGGGTGGTTCGAAACAATCAGTGAACGGATTTAGTAATCACACACCCTTAATCCCAGCCTTGCACCATGAATCAATCACATACTCTAGATTCAACCACTTTTGAAAAACTCCTACCAATGACAGCATAAGGCTTTAGGGGGACATCTAAACACAAGTCATAACATAAACATAAAAGAAATGATCTTTTAATCACCTTATTGTAAATGTTTACAAGAAAGAGCTTCACAAGCCTATTGATATATGAACTTCCTGTTCCCTTTACTGCAGACTGCAGCAAAATTGTCGTTAAATGCTTTGCTATACTGCCCATTTACAACACATGTTTTTATATTACTGCCATTAGTTAGTTTGATGGAGTTACACATCCAAGATATGTGCTAAAACAAACCATACCTGTGTTGCTACAGCTATTTGAACAAGTGGTCAAATGATTTGGAACTTAATTGTTACAATAGCTAAAGGAGTATGCCTTTTTGAGTTTATAGAGTCAGGATACAGAACACGAAAAAGAGGGTACTTTAAAAACAATCATTGAGTTCCTTAAGGCTATAGACATTATTGTTTGCTCTACTCCTGTTTGAATAAATAAGCAAAAGTAAGACAATTCAAAAAAATATTTTAAGTATTAAAGTAACTCACATCTCTATCAAAAGTAATAACAAAGTCTCTTCAAATATACATGTATCTGTGATACTCTGTGATCTGGTCTGAAATCCTTCCTTAGCTGTAAATATACTCTGACATCAACAAAGCATTTTGTTAGCAGAACAGATCAAAAGGCTCTAAGGATATTATGTTCAAAGTCCAAAAACCTCAGTGTGCTTACTATAGGCAATAATTATTTTAATTAACTTATGTTTTATTGACTTTCTTGTTGCTGGGACACAATGCCACAAACAAATAAATTAAGAAAAGTTTATTGTGGCTCACGTTTTCAGTCATAGTTAGCTGTCTCCAAGGCAAGAAGTTTCAGTGGAAGGGACCTGTGGAAGAAAATTACTCACATCATGATGATCAAGGAGAGCAGAAACAAAAAGGACTAGACTTTGAGGGAAATCACCCCTTCCAGGTCACTACCCAGTATCCTGCCTCTTCAGATCAGACCCCACCTTCCAATAGCAAGTTAGCTATATTACCCCATGATTCAATCCTCTTTCCAAAGCCCTGCCTTTGACTGTAGGAGGCTCTGCAGAAACATCCAGATATAAACCATAATACCCCATCCCTGACCTCCAAAATTCTCACATGCCCCTCTTTGGGCAAAATGCATCTAGTTCAACTATAAAAATTAACGAAGTCTTAAGTTTTAGCAGTGCTGAAAAATCTAAATCAAAAGTCTCTCAAGCTCTGCAATCTATATGTACTGAGGCTTTTAGAAGCAGAAAGAATTTGTGATGGAAGACGGCACTGGAAAGCCCAAGTGCCGGTGCAGTGCTGAAGGCTGGAGAGTCTGCACTGGTGGGCCAAAGCCAGGAGCTGGAAGCAGAAGAAACTGCAAAGACCAGAGCTGCTCCAAACAAAACGGCAGCCATCCTTGGCAATGGAGAGGGCCAGAGCATCTCATGAAAGAGAACAGCCTGAGCTCCTCCAAAGAAAAGCAGCCAGAACAAAGCTCTTCCTAGGAAAAAACAGCTAAAGTCCTTCCCCCTATTCTCCTTTTATACCATTCCCACAGCAATCCTGTGAAGTGGGTCATCCGCGCCCAGAACCGTTCAGCTGGGCATTCCCCACGCGAGGTGACAATCAGCCAATTAACTACACAGTAATTTAGTGGTGACTTCATGTCCTTGGGTCTCAGATGGAAAAAAAATATAGCCTAACCATCTAATTTTTATTATAAGATGGGATCAAGGGTCTTTTGAAATAATTATAATTATCTTTGTGAAAGAAAAGTCTGAGAAACCACTTTGGATTTTATTTCTGTCACTTAGTTTGATTAATACTATCACAGTAGGGTTTTTGCTCTTACCTACACTTTTATCTTTACCTACTAGCATTAGACTTATGATTCTTACATGATATGTGCTCAAAAAATGCTTACAGAATTCATCTGCAAACTGACATGATGGCTTTTCTACACAGAGATAGAGGGTTACAGTGAATTTTTGAAATGTCAGAATGACCTGTTAGAGCTAAGTCTAAATACAGAGATATCTGAGATACTTTTTATATAATCTGAACAATAAAAGTGTATTTGTAATATTTAAATTGAAAATGAATTCTATCTGTAGTTTTAGAGAGAGCTACTTAAGTTCTTCAATTGTTCTTTGGTATTTTATGCTTATCATCGGGAGAAAGTAAATTTACACTCATTTTCAAGATAATATGGAAAAATCAATCCTTTACTCATTAGTTTTAAATTTTATTAATTCAAAAGTTCTTAAGGTTTTAAGAAGCTTTATGAAAGAAATAGTGAAGAAGTTAATAATAAGGAATTTGATGTAAAAATCGAAAATGGTTTGATCATAATTGTCTTACAGCACCTAAAATTGCTTTTATTTTATTTTAGCTTTCTTGAAGTATTTTTTCTATAGATAAATGAGTTTAGGGCATATATATATTCCATGCATACCCAGAATGACAAACTGTCTTTTATAACAGAGAGATCTTTTTGCAACTTGCTGAGATTAGTTACAGTAATTACTGCTGAAAATAAAAGGGAATTTAGCCTAAAAAGAAGAACATAATAACTTTGTAAACAGTTACATAAACTGAGATGAGAACTGGAATTGGTAATAAAGCTAAAGCAATCTTGACAGGATTATGTTTAGATTGAATTTACAAATCATTGGAATTCTCTGGGAAATAAATGACTGAGTTTTAATTATTATATGTAAACATTACCATTTGGGAGTAATTATAAAGTTTAATCCTGAACTAGAACTTAAATTTTATTTATTGATGAAAATCAGCCTGGATGAAAAAAAAGTCTAGCTAATTTAGAAATTACTTGGTTAGTCATCAGATTGTCACTTAACATGAATCACTATGAGAGATCAATACATGTACTAGAAAAAAGAACCAATGAGTTATATTTTGCTATTTTAGTCTTTGTTAAACAAATTGCAAAATGCATTAGGTTTTTACTAGTTAAACATTTTGTACAGACATTTATTACTGTGTAAGAGTTCATCATACATTCTTTGTGGGCAGCTCAAAATATTTCCTAAATTGTTATCAAAGATTACTTCCATTTAAATGAAAAAATGGTTGCTTTTGTCTTTCAAGAATCATTATGATGTTGGTTGTAGTCATTTCTTTCATGTGGAATTCCTTCTTGAGGATGAGAAAAGATTAAATATTTTTAGAAAAACATATTTAGAAAATTGATTAAAATTAGGTTTCAGCACCACTTATAGATAAATATCTAAATTAAATTATATAAAATATAAGAGATATGAATGTGCAGGGGTCATAGATGGAAATTGTGAGTAAAATTATTCACACAATATAAATGTTGTCACTTTTGCTTTTTAAACTTTACCAATTTTTCTTGCCATACAGTAGATACATATTTGAGTAAATTAAAGAATTGTATAGTTACATACCATTTTACCACTGACCCAAACAAAAGTAAATAGCTTTTGTACTTTATCAGTGCTAATCTATTAATCAGATTACTTATAAATAATATGGTCAGGTTCAGTAGTAGATTTGATTTGGGACAAAATTAAAGGTACCAAAATTATAAGAAGCCTAGTAAGATGAAAAATAAAAAGAATGAAATACAAATGTCACCAAACATGTTTTGATATGTCGTTTGTCCTTAACATTAGACATTTTCTGTTTTGAATTCTCATTACAATAATGACACTAACATGTGTCTGCCATAATAGTTTCCCTTATTTTTTCTTTTCTCTTTTTTGTGGTACTAGATTAGAACCCAGGGCCTTACCAATGACCTGCATCTCAAGCCCACCTCCCAACATTTTAAAATTTTGAGATGGGTTCTCAGTAATTCATTAAATTGTCCATACTAGACTCAAACTTGTGATCCCCTGTCTCAGCCTTCTAGAATGCTGGGACTAGAGGTGTTCCCCACCATATTCAGATAAAGTTTTATTTAGCGCTAATAGTGCTAGTAGTAGTCTAGAAGTTTTAAAGAAACAAACTGATTTTTAGTTTTTTACAAAACACTTATCTCAATCTTGATTGACAATATCATTTCAACTCCAGAAATGTAAGTAGGACATTTTTATTTCCATTTCTCTCATAGGAAAATTAGACTCAAAGGTTTATTCATTTATTCATGATGAAAGAATAAATTTTTTTCCAGCCAAAGTCTTCTGCTTCTAATGAGAAATAAATGCAGAGCTATGTTCCCTTTTTAAAAATGATTTTATACATGATTTACAGCAAGGAAAATATTTTGTGTTGCAACTCTATATGTAGTCACCTTCTATCAAGGCACTCTGTGGTCATCACCTGGTATTGTTACCCTTCTGTAACCTTCCTACATTGACTAGAAATGAGTGGTGTTATCATTAAGAAATGGTGCATTGGTGGGTCATCTGGGACTGACTTATACATTGCACTGAGTATTCCATCTTGATTCCTCTTTGTAACATTTATTCTGAAAGAAACTGGGTACTACATTATAAGGAACTAAAGCCTCATCAAAAGCCATTTGAATGAGCAATCTTGGAAACAAATTCTTACTCCTCAAGAATTTATGATATCAGCACAACTCTGGCCAAAATAATTTAATGAAAAACTACTGACATATGCCATGCTCAAATATCTGTTAGAGTGACCGACTGCAAATTAATACATTTTTAATGCCCTAGGTCATTATTTTGGAACATGGTTTTTATGAAGCAATAGAAAATTACTACTCTCAATATATACAATGTAAAAATGTATTCAAGGAAATATTTCCCAAGATGCAGTATTCTCACTTGAAATGCAGATACATAAATTAATTAATCAATATTCTTTTCTTAAAAATATTCTGTTCATTACCCCTAAACTATTTTGTTCTATGAGTTGATCAGCATAATCATTGCCATTTCACAAAGAGAATCAAGTGAGTTCAGCTTTGAGTGGTGTTCCAATGCATTTAATATTCAATTTATAAAGGAAAATTATCAATATTCACTGCTTGACATTATTCTACATATTTTAAAATTGTAATGTCAGCAATTAAATTTCCTATGCAGAAAGAAAGAGAGTTACTTTCTTCATGTCAATGACAATGCCTCTGTTTTGAATCAATTTGATTCATGACATTTTTAAGTGTAGCATCACCTCCCCAAGGCATCAGAGTTAAATAGTTCAGAGCTGTTTTTGTCTTACAATATTAGCCATATCTAGTGACAGAATTGAAGAGTATATAAATAAGATAACAAATCAATAGAGCAAAACTGATGTAGCTCCATCTATATTCTAGTTTAGCGAAATCAACTGAATTCTGAAATTTAGTTTTCTCATTACAAAATTTATCACTTAACAAAGTTTCAGGAAGACTTTCAGAGGAAATTATTTGTGATCATTCTACCTACAAGACAGAGTAAACTGAAATATTTGTAGTTGACTCACATCCTTTTGAGTTTCATGAATCTTGAGAGAAATATAAAGTGTGTCTGATACCTATAATAATAAAAATAATAAAGCATGCCTCATGAACAGTCATGATTATTATAAAGTCCATAAATCTGATAATAGTGACAATAAAGACAGTAAAAGTATAAATAAAATGTTTACTGAAGTCAAGTAACTGGAAAGAAAAGACATTAGTATTTTTCTGATTTATTAAAAAATGGAAAGAAAGTGGTGATTTGAGAGGTTTAATAAATGGGTCAAGATTATAGTTCACTGCAAAGCAGATAGATGTTGACTAGCACAATGCCTAATGGGTGATGGTATGTGTATTTATTTTTATACTTATATTAGAATCTTGATGTCATTCAATTTTACAGTGAATAAAAATTAGACCTAAATCATGGAGTTTACTCAGAAGAAGAGCTGATAATGACTTGGACCTCACTTGGGGAGCATTTATCTAACAAATTTCCCATGTTAGCAAAATTTTTCTACATTATACTATTTCTGAATAAAATGGTGATCTTTGCTCTAAAGTAAGTTAGCAGAAACATGATTACTTCTTTAAAGATATACTGAATTTCATTTGTTATGAAAATTCTGTTATATTGAAATCAGTTTCTATATAACTTTTATTCACTGGTCATTTTTCATATGGAATAAACTGATAGAGCACTACTCATTTTTTGAAATTTTATTTTAAAGAGTATAAAACAAAATGAAGCAGAACAGAAGAAAGCAGATCAGGACAAAACAATGTAAGCAACACAGGATTTCAAAACAAGTGTACACGAAATCAAGTGGCTACCATAATGTCTCTTGTTTTCTTCGAAATAGTTGTCCATATCTTCACACACAGTGAATTCAAACAAAACACAATAGTATAAAACTAATAAAAACAAAAGAATAAAAGCATTACAGGCCTTCAAAACCCAACAATAGGCAAATCAACAATAGCTACCATAATGTCTCTTGTTCTCTTCAAAATACCTGTCCATACTTTCACACATATTTAAATCAAATAATACAGAACAAACTAAGAACAATCAAAACAAAGGATATAAGCATTACTGGACTTCACAAAAAGATGATAGGAAATCAGCAATGGCTACCGTGTCTTGTTCTTTTCAAAGTAGCTGTTCAACTCTATTCATTTTGAATATAGCAGTTACAGATATATTTATTCTTCTGCTTTTTTATGTTGTTCTTAAAAGTCTTTTACTTTTTCTGTCTCCATATTTTAGAAATGCTTTTTTACTGTTGATTATTTGTTCTATTAAAATTCACTATCTTAGAAGACTTAAGATTTTCACTCAGCTTGATATGATCATAACTTTTGATGTGAATCCCAAACATATTGATGTCTTTGAGAAAATTTCTCCTTATTACTGAGCAAGTAATATTGCCAGCTAATATTAAATTATAGCAAATCATAGCCTGGAACCACATTTGTTCCCTAGTAAGTATTGTCACTTGATGCTATTTTTATACTTGAACACAATATTTTTTAATATAATTGTATGGATTTCTGCTATGCAAGTGGCTAATGTCAGTCACAACACTTAAGTAATAAAGAGAATTTACTCATAAGGAGACAAACAAGATGCTATAATTGTTCAACACATACACCCAAAATCAGACAATTTGAGTTGGATTTTTGGTCCATGCTATAGTTTTGATCTATAATGTCTCCTGAAACTCCATGTGTTAAGGCTTGATTCATGTCCTCTGGTGTTATTGGGTGATGATGAAAACTTTTAAGAGGCAGAGACTAGTAACAAGTCTTCTGGTCATCAGGACCGTGCACTTGAAAAGAATATTGGGTCTTCAGGCCCTCTTCTCCCTCTCTCTTTGGTTTCCAGTCATAAAGTGAGGGCTTCCTTTGCTGCAAGTCCCTGTCATGGTGCATTGCTTCACCACACACTCAGAAACAATGGGCTTTTCATTGTAGACTGAAGCTGCAAAAACTGTGTAAAATTTCTTCTTCTTAAATTATCTAAGGTAATTTGTTACTGTAAGAGAAAATGAAAAACACAGTCCTCTATTAAAACTACGGCATAAATTGGAAAATTAATTACCATTTATGTATCTCATTTCCTCTTCTATGAAACAGAGAAAACAGAGGATATGTATCCTGTCTCACATTGTATTATTTTATAATATATAATGCATTATTATTGTAATATAGAATAACATGAATTTGTAATAATTTAATTTATATAAGAGAGTTGTAACAAAGATTAAATGTGCCAATACATTTTATTTATTTATTTGTTTATTTATTTTTGTGCTGGAAACTGAAGCCAATACATTTTAAAAAGCAGTTTAGCATACTTGAAGCATGATGAGGATTCAAAAATATAAACTAAACTCATCTCCTTTTCTAATTACTCTCAGCTCACTTTAGAAATAGATAATAATAAGTATTTGATTTCTAGTAGAGACCAGACATTGAGCTAAATATCCTGTATGTACTACTATATTCAAAATTTACTTCACCTTTGTAAGAGAGAAGCCATTATTTCCATTATCTAAATAAGAACACTGGGTCCTCACTAGTTGCACAGAGGATCGCGCTCTGCCAAGACAAGTGTCCCAGTGCAATCCATCAGGGAAATGTCTGGTCAGCCTCACAGGACACAGAGGTACTGAGCCCAGTCCAGTCCAGAGCCCCAGAGCTGCCCATCAGGGAGCAGCCAGCATAACTGCAGGGCCTTGGAGAATTTGAGCTCTGACCATTAGAACACAAGGCACCATCTCCATTGTTCAGGGGTGCTGCCAGGTGGCAGGTCCTAGAGGTTGCAAACTCTGCCAAGCCAGGAGCAAGGCCCTGGCACCGTATGCTGGGAGCATGCCCAGGCTTGCCTTGTGCTCCAGAGGCTCTGAACTCCTAGCAGCCAGATGCAAGGTCCTGGTGGTGCTACACTCTGGAGTGCACTCTGCCTAGCCACCTGGGTCCCAGAGATTCTGAACTCCACTCATTTAGGCTGAAGGTTCAGTGCCGCACCCCAGGGGTGCATCTCTGCTAGCACCTGAGTTGTGGAGGTTCTGTACTATACACAGTCAGGTTCTAGGCTCTGGTAACAAGCTCCAGGGGTGTGCCTCTGCTAGCTGCAGGGAGGATACAAACTTTGTCCAGCCCAGTAATCCAGAGCAACCCAACAAAGTGCATCAGGGGAACACACAGCCAGCCTCACAACACAGAGCACAAGGATTCAGTGTCATAGCCTGGGGGTGTGCCCTGGCTAGCAACGGGGATTGAAGCTCTACCCAGCACAGTGTTCCAGTGCAATCTACTGGGAGGTTGCCTGGCCAGCCACACAGGTCCCAGAGGAAAATGACAAAATGAAAAAGCAAGAGGCAGTCTCAGTCCCTCAGCCCACTGAGAACAAACCCAAGAGATGCTTAAAAGGAAGTCACTGGGAATCACACAGCTGAACTTTCTGAAATGATAGCAAATGAGGTAAAGAAACAACTCCATGAAGTTAAAGAGGAAATCAGATCAGAAATAATCTCTCAGATAAAAAATGAAATGAGAATCATTATGAAAGAAATGCTGTGTATATCTAAAGAAGATCAAGATAAGAAAAGAGAAGAACATGAGAAAATGAGGGAAACTTAGAACAAAATAAGACACAAATAGAATGGATGAAACAGATTCAAAGAGAAATTCAGGAAATTGAAAATTTCATTGAAAGTTGGCAAAACCACTTGAATGAAGTTGAATAGAGTCTCAGACCTTGAAGACAGCATGGAAGCTTATGATCATGAAAAAAAAGATCTCTTAAAAATAACAAGGAACCAGGAAACACCAATTCAACAGCTGCAAGATGATGCCAAGGGAAACAATATAAGATTAATAGGCATCAATGAAAAAGCAAGGGTCAATACTAATGACCTGCGAAGACTATTTGCAGAAATAATTGCAGAAAATCTTCCAAACATGGGAAAAGAATCTGATATACAGGTAAGTGAGGCATACACAACCCCAATTAACCATAGCCAAAATAAATCTTCATCCAGACATATAATAATTAGGGTATCAGATTCAGCACAAGAACAGAATACTAAAAGCTGTCGGAGAAAAGAAACATATCACCTATGAAGGAAAGCCTATCAGAATCATGGAAGACTTCTCAACACAAACATTCATGTCAAGAAGAGCTTGGAGTGAAGTATTTCAAATCCTGAAACAAAACAACTTTCAACTCAGATTGATGTATCCTGCAAAACTACCTTTAAAAATTGATGGAGAAATAGGATACTTTCACTACAAAGAACAACTGAAGAAATTTATGGCCACCAAATCAACACTACAAAGAGTACTGAAAGACACTCTAGAAAGAGAGAAAGATAGCTACAATCTTAAAAACAACAGCAAAGGAAACCACTAAGCAGGGCAAACAATTGAACAGAAAATGTAGAAAACCAAATACAGAAAGATAACATCACAGGGATGAGTCAGTATGCATCAGTTATATCAACCAATGTAAATGGTTTCAACTCAGCAATAAAAAGAAACAGACTGGCAGAGTGGGTTATGAACCAAAATCCAACAATATGCTGTGTACAAAAAACACATTTCACTCAAAAGGAAACTCACAGACTAAAATTCAAAGGATGGAAAACAATACTCCATGCAACAGGAACCCAGAAAAAAGCAGGGGTAGCTATTATGTTTGCAGACAGTGTGAACTTCAAACTGAGAATGATCAAAAGAGATAAAGAAGGTCACTACATACTTGTTAGGGGAAAACTTCAAGAGGAAAAGATTACAATCATAAATATATATGCACCAAATATGGGAGCACTCAACTATGTAAGACAAATCCTAATAGATACAAAAAACCAAATAAACAATAATACAGTTATAACAGAGGACCTTAACACCCCATTGTCACAAAGAGATAGATCGACCAAACAAAAAATCAGCAAAGAAATAACAGAACTGAATCAAACTTGTGAACAAATGGACCTAGTAGATGTATACCGAGTATTCCACCCATCAACATCAGAATACACATTCTTCTCAGCTGCACATGGGTCACTCTCTAAAATAGATCATATACTGGTCCACAAAACACGCTTAAGTAAATGCAAAGGAACTGAAATAATTCCATGCATATTATCTGACCATAGCCCAATAAAATAAGAAACTAATCTCGAAAACACCCCACAAGAACCCCACAAACACATGGAAATTAAATAAAACTCTTCTAAATAATCAATGGGTCACAGAAGAAATTAAAGAAGAAATTAAACATTATCTACAATTAAATAAAAATGCAAATACAAATTACTGGAACCTGTGGGACACAATGAAAGCAGTCCTCAGAGGGAAATTTATATCACTAAACTCCAACATCAGAAAAATGGAAAGAGCACACATAAACAACCTATTGATGCACCTCAAACTTCCAGAAAAAGAAAAGCAAGTCAAACCCAAAGCCCAAAGAAGGGAGGAAATCGTAAAGATCAGAGCAGAAATTAATGCAATTGAAACTAAGAAAACAACACAAAGAATTAATGAATCAAAGAGCTGGTTCTTTGAAAGAATAAATAAAATTGATAAATCCCTAGCCAATCTTATCAAAAAGAGGAAAGAAAAAACTCAGAGCTATGCAATAAGAAATAAAAAGGGTGAAATCACTACAGACCCTGTAGAAATACAGAAGATTATTAATACCTACTTTGAAAATCTTTACTCACATTGGTTCGATAATACAGAAGAAATGGACAGATTCCTAGAATCCTATGAATTATCAAAGCTGAATCAAGAAGATATAAAACTGCTGAGTATCCCAATTTCAGCTAATGAAATTGAAAATGTTATTAGAATCTTACCAACAAAGAAAAGCCCAGGTCCTGATGGATTCACTGCTGAATTCTACAAGAAATTTAGGGAAGACTTAATGCCAACACTCCTCAAACTCTTCAATGCAATTGAAAGGTAAGCAAGTCTCCCTAACTCATTCCTGGAAGCAAGTATTACCCTAATACCAAGACCAGAGATAGACTCAACCAAAAAAGAAGATTACAAGCCAATCTCCCTAATGAACATAGATGCAAAAATCCTCAATAAAATACTAGCAAATAGAATACAGCAAGTCATCAGGAAAATTATACACCTTGACCAAGTGGAATTTATCCCAGGAATGCAGGGATGGTTCAAAATACACAAATCAATAAATGTAATACACCATATCAACAAGGTCAAGGAGAGGAATAACATGATCATCTCAATAGATGCAGAAAAAGCTTTTGACAAAATCCAACACTCATTAATCATAAAAATCCTACGGAAGGTCAGAATAGATGGTCCCTACCTCAATCTGATAAAAGCCATATATCATAAACCAATAGACAACATCTTACTAAATGAACAAAAGCTGAAAACTTTCAACCTAAAATCAGAAACAAGACAAGGATGTTCATTATCACTACTCCTATTCAATATAGTTCTGGAAATGTTAGCCAGAGCAATTAGACAAGAGAGAGAAATAAAAGGAATAAGGATAGGAAAGGAAGAAGTTAAATTATCATTATTTGAAGGTGATATGATACTCTACATAGAAGATCCCAAAAATCCATTTAAAGACTTCTAGATGTAATAACCAAATTCAGTAGTGTTGCTCGATACAAGGTCAATACTAAAAAATCAATAACATTCTTGTACACAAACAATAAACTCCCTGAAAGAAATAAGGGAAACCCCACCCTTCACTGTAGCATCCAAAAAATTGAAATACTTAGGAATCAACCTAACAAAGGAAGTAAAAGATCTATACTGTGAAAATTACATTACTCTGAAAA
Source organism: Dasyprocta punctata (assembly GCA_004363535.1). Classification (NCBI taxonomy): domain Eukaryota; kingdom Metazoa; phylum Chordata; class Mammalia; order Rodentia; family Dasyproctidae; genus Dasyprocta; species Dasyprocta punctata. The sequence goes on from RJWM01027271.1 coordinate 22,904, forward strand.
AGGAAATCGAAGAGGATTTCAGAAAATGGAAAGATATTCCCTGTTCATGGATGGGAAGAACAAACATTGTGAAAATGGCCATTCTCCCAAAATTCTTATACAGATTTAATGCAATCCCAATCCAAATATCACTTACCAACCTCACAGAGCTAGAGAAATCATTCCTGAAATTCATCTGGAACCAGAAGAGACCTAGAATAGCAAAGGCAATTGTGGGCAACAAAGGGAAGGCAGGAGGCATTGCAATCCCCAACTTGAAATTATATTACAAGGCTACTGTGATAAAATCAGCATGGTACTGGAATAAAAACGGACCTGAAGATCAATGAAATATATTAGAAAATACAGCCACAACTACAGACAAATTCAGGGACCTCATCTTTGACAAAGGATCCAAACATGTACATTGGAAGAAAGATAGCCTCTTTTACAAGTGGTGCTGGAAAAACTGGCTTTCCATATGTCATAAACTAAAACTAGATCCATGTCTATCACCATGTACTAAGTTAAATTCAAAATTGATCAAAGATCTGAATATTAAAAGAGACACCAAATTTGCTGGAAGACAAAATAGGTAAAAATCTTGATGACATAGGAGTAGGCAGAGAGTTCATGAACAAAAATCAAACTGCACAGTAAATACTTCCCAGAATCAACAACTGGGATCTCGTCTTAATAAAAAGTTTTTGCATGTCAAAAGAAATCTCCAACAGAGTGAAAAGAAAACCCACGAACTGGGAAAATATCTTAGCCAATTTTCCCTCAGATAAAAGACTTCTATCAGAAACATTTAAAGAATTTAAAAAATCAGGGCCCTAAAATTCAAGAACCCAATCCAAAAATGAGCATTTGAGATGAATACACACTTCTCAGAGGAGGAAATACAAATGGCAAATAAATATATGAAAAAATGTTCAACATCCATGGTCATTTGGGAAATGCAAATTAAAACAACACTGAGATTCCATCTCACTCCAGAAAGAATGGTCAAGTTTAAAAAATCAACCAATAACAAATGCTGGAGGGGCAGTGGGGAAAAAGGAAGTCTTCTCCACTGTTGGTGGAAGTGTAAACTGGTGCAACCACTGTGTAAATCAGTGTGGAGATTCCTCAAGAAGCCAAGATTAGAGATCCCCTTTGACCCAGCTACCCCACTTCTGGGTATTTTCCCAGAAGAACTGCAAACATCATACTACAGTGATATTCGTGCACCCATGTTTATAGCAACACAATTTGTAATAGCCAAATCTTGGAAACAACCCAAGTGCCATCAATCAAGGAATGGATAAAAAAGATGTGGTATTTTTATACAATGGTGTACTACTCAGCTATCAAGAAAGATTACATCAAGACCTTTGTAACTAAGTGGACACAACTTGAGACCATACTCATAAGTGAAATAAATCAAACTCACATGTGTAAATACCATACTTTCTCCCAAGTGTAAGAAACTGAAACAGTATATACATTTCAAAATGTACAATAAATACTGTGTAAGGGTAAGAAACCTCTCAAAGAGCAAAAGCAATTGGGAAAGGGGTAAGGAAGAAAGAAGGAAGGGGAAAGGAAAAAGACATAAATTTGTATATATGTATACATAAGATAGCTAAAATGACTATACTACTAAATGTATTAATTATTGAAAAAGAACAGTTAATACTCATATGATTAGATCAGTTTTATATGTCTATATCTGTTAACCTAAACAACCCTTTTGAAGGTAACAATATGCAATATTGCAACCATTGTCAAATTCCTATCATTTTGTTTTGTAAACCTATAATGTTACTGTTGTGGATTTGTTGTTGTTTGTTTGTCTCTTTTGCTTTTTGTCTTTCTTTTCAGTGTCTTCTTTCTCTTACATAAAAAAAGAACATTGGGATGCTTATCTTCTATGCCCATCAAACTATGCTCAGTCCAATTTATAAATGATCTGCTTTCACTAGAAGATCAACTATTAATGATTTGAACTTCAATTTGAGAGCCAGTGGGAAAGTTATCCCAAGACTATTGACCAAGCTAGGGAATTCCTGTTCTAATTCATTCTATAGACACTATCAAACTGTCTTAGTTACTTTTCTCATTGCTGAGACAAAATACCTGACATTCAGTTAATGGAGGAAAGGTTTACTTGGCATACAGTTTGTAGAGGTTTCATTTCGTAGTTGGCTGCTGCAAGGCAGGGTGACATGGCAAAGGGGCATTGCATGGGAGACACAGTTCATGGCAGGCAGAAGGTAGCAAGGAGCAAACAGCAAGCAACAGGCAGCAAGCAGAAAAAGGAAGGGACAACAACAGCAACCCTCTTTCTGTCTCATATTTTATCCAGGTTGATCACCCTTAGGGCAGGCGGCACTTATATTCATCATCCTAGTGTTGAGCCATAGTGAATCCCAGCATCACACCCTTGATTCAGCCACCTTTGAAAAGCCTCACACATGCCCACCTGAGGCTTTGGGGGAACATTTAGATATAAGCCATAATACAGTCTCATACCAGAACCAGCCAAGTTTCCAAATTATGACAATTCCTTAATATAGAATGGTAAGAGTCTCCTTTCTATTGGTTTTCAGTACTTTCTTGTTAAGATGCACTGCACAAAAGAAAAAATGCATGTTGAAATTAATAAGAAAGCATTATCTTTAGTGAATGCTGAATTGAATTACATGCTCAAAAATGTTTTGAGAATAAACTCTTATTGAATTTAGTATCCTAAACATGGCCTACTGCTACTTATCATGTTTAGCATATACAGTTTGCCCTTTATTTAAAAGGCTTTTGGGTATCAGTTCCTTTGGAGGTTTGCCTGCAGTCATTCTTTCTCTCAGTGAAATCCTACGTGGAACTAATAATCCATATGAGGGTACAAACTCTCACCTGACTTTCCAATCTAGGACAGCTTTGAAGGGTTATCCAAATTCAAGGATTACCCATATGATTGGATGAAGTTTCTATCGTAATGTTAACCCTGCTTCACTTCCTTGTCAGCCCAATCATTTCCTTTTTTAGCAGATGATTTTAAGAAGCTTCTGCATGTTAATCTCCATGTCAGAGTCTGTTTCCCAAGGATTTCAATGAACTAGACCAGGTTTCTTGAATATATCTCCTCTCTAAGCAAATCTTCCACCAAACAATCTTTTTATTGAACACTTAATGTGCCACCAGTGGTGTAACTGCATTATACTCTACCTGGAGGAGAACTCCACTGAAGTACATTTTTTTCCCATTCTCATTTTTAGTACTGGTTGAATTATCAAACAACCTTGATCAGCTGTTTAATGCTCCTGTTAATTACTTGATACTCTGAAGTCTTTTTCTCCTTGCATATTTTGAAAGTTCTAGATGACGTTAATTCCCTCATAAATTTTTCTTGATGATTTGTAACTTAGAACGTCAATGCATCATATAAAAAGAGTTTTGAAGTAAGTTTTTCTGTGTTTGCACAGTACACATATATGGAAATGCCGATGTTTAAATCTATCCCCCTATAGAAATGTTTAAACACTGCAGATACAATTTAGTATATATTTCTTTTCATTCCATTATGGATAAATAGAGCTTTTTTGACATATATGCAATATATATTTTATTTTTGGATTTATGCTTACTTATAAAAATATCTTGTAGGTCTTTTCTATTTCTAATAACCTACTCTCACTGCTATACATATTAAGATATATCAAAAGAAGACTTTATAGATTTTATGATACAAAGCTATAAAATTGAATTTTTATGTTTCAGCATAAGCAGAAGGTAAAGGCACAGTCTTCTAATCTTCTAATATGAGGGCTAATTATATGGAGGCTGATGGCCAGATGTCCTCTTCCCCCTTAGGCTCAGAACAAAGATAAGTAGGTTTAAACTCCACATGGGGGATTGAGCAAATGAGTCCCAGAATATTAGCAAGCATTCAGGTCTTCAAAGAGATGACTACATTTAAGCTTTACACATAAGAACTGTCTTTTAAAAGAGATTCTACATTTGATATGAGAAAAAAATTTTTGAA
>RJWM01027272.1:0-27080 GCA_004363535.1 Dasyprocta punctata
ATGCTCAGGCTGCTAGCCCCAGGCCTGCAAAATGACCAAAACAATACTAGCATTTAGTTGTTTTATGTACCTTAGTTGCTATCAGTTTAGCCAGATCTCTGAATGAGCAGGTTGCTTTACGGGGGTGGGGGTTGGGGGGGTGGAGTGGTGGTGTGGGGCAGAGCTTTGTCCTTGATTCTTAGCCCACCCACTGGTAGGCGTATGGGGGGCAGGCAGGGCGCATGTTTCTCTTCCTGGGGTCCACGCTGGTCGTGCAGGCCCCCGAAAGGCAGACTTATTTGTCTTCTGGTTGGAGGTGCTCAGGCCTGGCAGGGTGGGCTCCCGAGAGGCCCATTTCTTTCTCTTCCTGGGGTCCACACCTGTCATGCAGGCCCCTGGAAGGCAGACTTCTTTATTTATTTTTTTATAATAACAAAAGATAGTTTAGTTGAAAAAAAGATAGAAAGAGAATAGATGGCTGTTGTGAGGTGGTAGGGGGCATCAGAACTGAAAATTCCTTATGAAGCCATTTCTACCATGTCTTAATCTATCTCTAGATTTTTGAGAGTTGACTGTATTTTAATTATCATTTTGTAGTCTTCAGTGACTTCTTTCCACTTCCATTACTTGATTTAAAAGAGATTAGATTCTGCATAACAGTTTCTTTGAGTTATCTTTAGCAGAATCCAATGGGCTTAGTAGAGACACTCCCAGAATGACTATGTCATAGCCAACTTGATAGCAGTGGGCATAATCAGAAATGGAATTTGGTTAGGGAGGATGCCAGCTGCTAAGACTTGTGTAAAAGTAAGATGAGCTCTCCTTTCTATGTGTGCAAGCCACTTCCAGTCTTCTTGGGGGGAAACTCTAGATGAAAGAGGCAGAAGAAGACAACAGGACAAGAGCTGAACAGCCACGTCCAAGAAGCAGGCAGCTGTATATGGCCAGCAGCCTGGGTCAAATCACGATGAGCAGTAGGATTCCAAGGTGAGGCCAACCGTCAGCTCAGAGGTGAGTTGGGCTATCAGTTAGTCAGCAGAGTTTTTTGAATGCTTCCTGTAAACACTATTTCCTCCTACCAACTTGATGCCAAAGAGAGGCTTCTAAGATGTACTGCATGAGAACCATCTGGGTTCCATTGGAAAAGGGGCAGTTTCCTTCCAGAGTTCATAGAATTTCCCACTGTCTAGGTTTTGTCAAGGGATAATTTTGTTTATTGACATCCCCTCATCCCCATTGTGTATGGGCCTTATTTTCTTGTTTCTTTGGGTGCCTCATGATAGCTTACTGAGAACTAGATTTTTAATGATGTAATATAATACAGTAACTGCAGAGGTCAGATTTTTCCTTCCCCTAGGGTTTGTTATTGCTGCTATGACTTATTTGTTTAGTGACTTTTCAGAACTAATTCTATAAAGTCTGTATTCTTCCTCAAGAATGGCCACTGAAGTCTGCTTTGTGGCCAGTTGATGATTGAACAGAGACTGTCTTGATGCTTGAAACTACTATGTCTCCCCTCTTTCCAGAGGGGCTCTGTATGCATGTTAGAGCACGCAGGAAGTTTACACCTCCATCTTAGCCTTCTTACTTGTGCAGACTCAAGATAAGCCAGAGGTGGGAGCCTTGTTCCTTCCTTAGGTCTTTCCTGCACACACGCAAGCAGGGCATGTTCACAGGTGTGTGTGTGTGCGCGCAAGTGCTTGCAAGTGTGTGTGACTTTCTAGAGCTCCAGGAATATGTTCTCCAGCCTTTCAAAGCCTCTTACAGGAATCTTATTCTCCAGATATTCCTTTAATATCTTTTGGATAATATATGGTTTGGCCCAACTGTTTTTGGGTTGTCCATTATTTGACCTAACTGCTATCTACTGCCCTGTACCGCCATTAAGTCTGATAATTGTCTCTAATTGTTTTTAACAAATGCCCTTTGATAAAAAGCTAAATAAACTGAGCAAACACCAAGTCAAATCAAATAAAGATAGTCTTGCAAATGGGATGTACCAAGGAACCAGTGGGCAGGTCAGTGGTGACAGCTTTCTGGGAATGAGGTATTGGAGGAATTTAAGGCTGTTTTATTCCTTCGTGTGGCTTCCAGGCTGCTAGTCTCTATTATGATTAGGGATGATGCTACTGTAGAGTTGGAGGGAAGTGAATGAAATTACAGCAAGTTTAAATGCACAAGTCTCACTGTTCTTTTTTTTTTTTTTTTTTTTTTGCAGCACCAGGGATCGAACTCATAGCCTCGCACCTGCTAGACAGGTGCTTAAGCTGCTGAGCCAAACTCCCGGTCCTGGTTTTTTGAGGCAGGGTCGCACTATGTAGCTCAGGTCGGCCTTGTGCTCGCGCTGTAGCCCAAGCCGGCCTCGAACTCACGACGCTCCGCCTACCTCAGCCTCCCGATTGCTGGGATTAAAGGTGTGCGCCACCACGCCCGGCTAGTCTCACTGTTTTTAGTGAGTGTGTGTTTCTTGGGGACTGAACTCAGGGACTCATGCTTGCTAGGCAAATGCTATACCTCTGAGCTACATTCACAGCCCTTTTTATATAGGGTCTCACTAAGTTGACCAGGCTGGCCTTGAACTTGTGATCCTCCTCCTTCAGCCTCCAAAGTAGCTGGGACCACAGATATGTGCCATTATACCCAGAATGTTACCTCTTTTGAATTGATGTTTTCCAGACTGTTATAAACCTTTGGTTAATTTCTGGAGACTTGAAAGAGTTGGTTCTGACAATTTCTTTGATAGTTTTCTTATTGCTTTTATGGAGAAGAGAATTTTCAGAGGTTTTTTTCCTCTGTCATTTTCACTGATATCATCTGAAATATATTTGAAATACCCCTTTCTATGATTGCCTTCTCATTTCCTAAAACTCAGATCAAATGCGTGCTCCATTGTGATGCCTTCTCTATGTCCATTGGGCAAAAGAGCCAGCAATTCCTCTACTCTCCTATACCTCTGTGTTCAGACCTCTGTAGCTTCATTTTGCATAAGAAACAGTTATTCGTATCTGTTCCTTCTTTTCCTTTTAGCTTGCAAGCTTCAAGCTTCAAGCCTGAGACTTACTCATCTCATATCTTATGTCACAGCACATGGGGGCCTTCAACTTTATAGACTAAGTACATTGTCCTATGTGACCCCAGAGCCTAGCCAGGGAATTATCAGCCCTCATCACCACTTCTCTCCTCCTACATCTATGATTCATCGCTGACCTCTGTCCCTTCATTGCATTGTGTGTGAAGATAAAGCCTATGTGGGTGAAGTTCAACAACAGTCCATACTAGACAGCAGGCTGAGAGCTTTATATTCAGTATCACATTTAATTCTAACATCAACACTGTGATCTAGGTACTATCTTCTAATTTTACAGGTAAGGCTGACTGAGGGAAAAGGAACATTGGAGTTACACAAAAGGCTGTCTCTAAAGCCTGTATTTTAAATTTTTTTTCTTTTGGCTTTTAATACAGGGTCTTGCTATACAGCCCAGGTTGACCTTGAACTCAAGATCCTTCTGCCTTAGCCTCATTTTTTGTTTTTTTTTTTGTTGGTACCAAGGATCGAACTCACAACTTTGCACCTGCCAGGCAGGTGCTTAAGCCACTGAGCCAAACTCCTGGCCCTATTTTTTTTGAAGCAGGGTCGCACTATGTAGTTCAGGCCGGCCTTGCTGACATTGTAGCCCAAACCAACCTCAAACTCACAACACTCCACCTACCTCAGCCTCCAAAGTGCTGGGATTAGAGTGCCTTAGCCTCTTAAGTGCTGGGATTATTGGCATGTGCCACGGTGCTTGACTTAAAACCTATATTCTTAACTGTCCCATCTGAGGGATTCATGAGGGTCACACTGGGGGAGAGGAAGCCACACCAGCTTTTCCCTTACCTGAGTTTATCATGCTTCCTTTGTCTAAAGAAATGTGGCTCCTAGGTGTGTTCAGTTCAGTCTGGGCCCAGCTGTGTCACTTAGTAGTTTGAAACAAGACAGCTCTATGGTGTCCTATAGAACTGGCTCCCAGGGCAGGCCTAGTGTAGAGGCCCCATCTCCTAGCACTTAGGGGACAGGCATAGCCTTGGAGAAGCAGGTGGCACCAATCCCTCCTTATCACCCAACTCCAGCTTGGTGACAGCCCCAGACTGCAGGAAAAGCCAACCCACACAGGCAAGATGTGATACAGAGGGCTCAGAGACATTCTGACGAATGCTAGTATCTGTCTGTCCAATACAGCCCTGTCAGCAGGAAGGGGGGATTGTGCAGGCATGCATGGGGAACACTTTTTGGGCACAAGAGACCTAGTTGCTAAGCAACAGTAGTTGGCCTCCCCTCCTCCCTATAACCTTTTTCTCTGTTTCTGAACTTCCAGTTAGCAGCAGGAGGGGCTGGGTCTGCCCAGCCCAGCCCAGCCCTTGGCCCCTTTCCCTGCAACAAGGGGCCTATTCACGGGTCCTCAGCAGAGTTTATTGTCTTTCTGGCTCATGTCTGTGTGTGAGTGTATGTGTAGGGGAAAAACAGGAGGGGCCGGGTGTGAACCAGAGAGACTTCATCCACCAACCAGGCTGGCTGGGCTATTTAATCAATGCTGACAGAAGGACAAGAGCAGTACCCTGCCTAGCAGACCCTGAAGCCTTCCATCAGTGCCAGTGACCCACATGGTAAGGCTATACCTCTGTGCTGTCCCTGCTCCAGTCTCTCTCTCATTCCACCCCCACCCCCTACCACTGTGGGTCCTAAGCTGGTGGAAGGACTCTCCTCCGGCAGCTCTGTTGCGGGACTAGCAGTGTGCCCTGCGTGGCTAACCTGCTGCTTTCTCCCCAGAGACTGACCTTTATTTTCCTCTTTCTTTCCCTATAGGCCTGACAAAATACTTTGCACACAGATGGTGCTTAGCAAAACCTATTACATTAGAATCCTTGCTCTGAAAGGGGAACAAGAAGTCCTATGTCCATACCATTCCAGGACAGGCTTTTAGGCTGCACGTGAGCTTGGGCAGGGAAGGCCAGTTTGATCAGAGGGTGGATATTGAGACAGGAGGAAAGGCTGCGCATCCCTAGAATGCTTTCTAAACCAGGCCTTGCCTCTCTGCTTTAAGGGACAGCAGCTCAAGAGAAACCACATTCCTGGAGAGGAGAGCCGAACCTCACATACACCTTTTTGCCACTTTTCTGCTTTTTCCAACCAGCACTCCCAAGCTCCCTGCCCTTCAGCTTCATTGCCTGCACCCTCCCTCTGAGTGCACAGGAAAAATGCCTGTGGTAGGCTGAAAACCTTGCCGGGTTTCCCCTGGAGGAGCAAGGCCTGCTTCTGGTGGGAGGGCCGGTCTTCCGGGTCCGGACTCTGATTGGTGCAGGGGATGGTGGGTGGGACTTCTAGGTCACGCCTTGGGAAGGTGGTGGTCTGCTGACCTGGTGGTTAGCTGAACTGCTATAGGTGGTCCTGGGTCCAGTGAAATTATTTTCAGGTGATTTGGAGGTGGACATCCTGAGCAAGTCTGCCGAAGGCCTTCCTTACAGCAGCCAGAGGGTCAGAAAAACTGCCCAGTCCTTTTCTCACATAAACCCTCCCTAGTCCTGCCTTTGTGCTCAGTGGACTAGGGAGGGTTTATGTGAGAAAAGGACTTTCCATTGACACATGTCCTCTCTCAGCCAACGTTGTTTTGGAGTCAGTGTTTCTGGTTGTTATGATCACAGGACAACACTATGTATTGACAGAGAAAGGTGATTTACAGGTTATCTATCTGGGGTTTAAGTTCCTTGTAGGATCTAATGTTTATATGTATCTTTTGTTAACATTATTATAATTAACATTTGCGTTGTGCTTAATGGTTTATAAAACCATTGCTTAGGGCTGGGGATTTAGCTCAGTGGCTCAAGTGCTTGCCTGGTAAGTGTGAGGTCGTGAGTTTGATCTCTGGTACCAACAAAACAAAACAAAACAAAACACAAATTTCTTCCCTCCCTCTTTCCCTATTCTTTTCTTGCCTTTTATGTACTTTACCTGAATTGCCCCTTTGTGTACAGTCCTGCAAGGAGCTGAGGCTCCTTGGAGAAGTGACCTCCAGCTGAGTTGCAAAGGGTCAGTAGCAGTCATCTATGTAGGGAAAGGGACAACTAGTGCAATTTCTGTGACTGAGAGTACCTAAGGGGTGCTGAGGAGTGGCATGTATGTGTCAGCATGCTCCTAGGCTGGGCTGTGGAGGGAGGTGGCATTGGCAAAAGGAAGGAGAGTGAGATCACAGAGACCTGGTGGACTATGGCATGGACACTCAACTGGTCTGAGACTGGGTACTTTAAAGATGGGGTTCCCCCTCCATGCTCATATGAGCATTTTAGAAAAATGTCTCTGACTGTAGCCTGGAAAGCAAGAGAGAGAGAGAGAGAGAGAGAGAGAGAGAGAGAGAGAGACAGACAGACAGACAGACAGACAAGGTACAAGAGGACAAGATTACTCATTAAGGAAGTAGGAGTTACCATTTTTATTTTGTAAATGAGAAAACATTTGAAGATTTGGTCTGGGTTGTCCAAATTTACATAGTAGGTTGTAGACCTAGAATTGAACCCTCTAGTGTTTATCTAAGATCTTATGTTCGATTACTCTTCTTTATGGCTCAAGAGCTTCAGACATACACATGGGACTTACTCTGCTCTGGACCACTCAGTGTGTGTAATATATATATGTTAGTTCAAGCCCTATTCATCTGTGAAGGCCTGTCTCAGAGGTTGCCCTTCCTAGGAAGCCTTTTTGATATCATCAATATGAAGTACACTTTTATTCTTTTGAATGCCCACTGTAGTTTTGTTGAACTTGTTTTCTGGAGCTTAGTGTATTTCACTTTGTTAATATTACTCTTACTTTCTGGAAAAGAGTGCATGTTCTTTGAGGTGATCCATGTTGACTTAACCTGAAATTCCTACCATGATCCCCCATAGTGGTCTGCATAATGGGGCTAAATAATATTTGCTGAATGAATAAATGAGTGGGAGGATGCAGGGCAGAAAGGTATTTTTTCCTCTGAGATAGAAGGAAATGAAGGAGGATGGAATATTAAAGTCTGGGTTTTGACACTGAGGTATCTCAGTCAGTGTCTTGGAAGAAAAATGAGGGAGTATTTAATAAAAAAAAAAAGGGTTCATGGAGAGGTTGGGCTTTGGAGTAGGCCAAGTCTGGACTCAAGTCTTCACTGTTATACTTAGAGCCATGTGAGAGTAAGTTGAATGGAGCTAGGGGCTGGAGAACAGAGAGGACCTGGAGGGGCATCTGTGGGAACACATAGGGAGGCCCCAAGTTGAATAAAGTCTTGCAGGTGGCAGCAGGGCATGGCTGAGGTCAGAGTGGGATCTGGGGTGGGCTGGAACTTCTCTTGGCTGTCTTTGATGTGGAAATCCTGGGCACCTGACAACTGTTTTCCTAGAGCCTGAAGCTGGATGACCAATCCTCTTTGGAGGCTCAGGATGCAGAGGAGGACCCAGGACCCAGTACCTTCAGAGCAGAGCCAGGAGACCAGCTGCAACCCGGTAGGCCAGAATGGGCCATAGAGGAATGACAGGGTAGGGGCAGGGAAGGGTCATTTTCCTGTATCCCTTATATTCCCATTGGGTTGGTCACACATGATTAATGGTGAGCAGGCATCTTGCTCTGCCCTCACTTGCTTTTGTTGCCTCCTTATGTGGGGGACTGAATGGGCTCTGTGGGCTTCAGGGATCAGGGCCTGCCTCACTCATTCCTGCTGAGGAGGGAGGAGAGGGCTCTGGTCTGTGCTTAGTGGGCGCTTCAGGGTGAGATGAGGCTGCTGGGAGGAGCAGGGAGCCCAGGCACCCTCTGCCTCCTCCGCAGTGTCTCAGGCAGGGTGCTGGCGCTCCTTTCGACATGGCTGTGCAGTGCTGGGAGCCCTGGGGATGCTGGCCGGCGTGGGAGTTGGCTCATGGCTCTTAGGTCAGTGCTCTGGGCTCTGTGGTCTGGGGAGGGACAAGGGACAGGATCTGGAGGATTCTTGGAGATGGAAGCAGGTGCTAAGCAGATATCATAGATAGATGGGGCATATACCTTCATCTACTCTGTGTAGACAACAAGAGGAAAAGGGGTAAAATCACTATGGCTCTTCAGTGGATTGGCTAGGGCTGCCTTAAGGTGAGGTGTTTGATGAGGGGTCCTGAGCACAGTCCTGCCACAGGAATGTCTTGTTCTACTCTTTGACTCCTCCCCTCACTGCAGCTTGTTCTCTGTGACCCTTTGTTTGTCTTTCTATGAAGTCCTGTATCTGTGGCCAGCAGCCTCTCAGCCTACCTCTGGGACTTCTCAGGATGAGGAGACGACTTTGAGCTGCTTGGAGGCTGGTAGTGAGGATGCTCTGCTTCCCTCACTTCCCAAAACAGGTAGGTTGTGCTCCTGAGTTCATGAGACTCCTGCCCCCAGTCTGATATAGCCCCAGGACAGCTCTAAGATATCCCTTTCTGGCTGGGACAAAGGGACCAAAAGGAAGGGCAGTCAGTTCACTACCATCCATCTCTCCCTCCAGGGGGAAGGTGATGACAAAGTCTAGCCTTGCAAAATTGATCTTAGATTTAGGGTTTTTGAACCTTCTCAAAGGGTGTCCTAATCACTAACTAGGGTATAGCCAGGAGTCCAACCTGGCAGGAGGGATGGAAACTTGCTATTTGGGGCAGAGTGAGGCAGCAGTGTAGGGTAAGAGGAGTTAGGGGTGTGTGTGTGTGTGTGTGTGTGTGTGTGACTAGTAGTGTCAGTTAGGTGTCTGGGGACAGAATCCCACATTGTTTCCTACCCCCACCCCATTGTCCTCTACCTTCCAGGTAAGACTTGCTGCCCAAAGACTAGGGCTTAGAATAAGTTATAGAAATTAGAATTTGGAATCTTCCTTTTGCTAACTGTGTGACCTTGAGTATGCTATTTCCTCAAGCTTCCATTTCTGTCTCTACAAAATGGAAATAAAAATATTTACTAAATAAAGTTATAAGGATAAAAGAATCTAACATCTAACAGGAGCCTAGTTCAGATCTTATATATTAATCTGTTCAGGCTATCATAACAAAAACCCACATATATTTTTTTCACAGTTGTAGAAGATGGAAATCTGAATAAGTGCTACACATCCAGTTTCTAGGGAGGGCTCTTTTCCTAGTTAATAGATGGCTGCCTAGGTCCTCCAGGATCATTCATCTTTGCTGGGACACACACACACACACACACACACACACACACAGAGAGAGAGGGGACCTCTACTGTCCCTGTCTCTTTTTATGAGGATACCAGACCTACTGGATCAGGGACTCCACTCTGAGGACCTCATTTAATCTTATTTATTGTCAAATCTCTGTCTTCAAATACAGAAACACTGGGACTTGGGGCTTTGACAGAAATCTTTTTTGGGGGGGGCACAATTCCTGGAAAAAGTAGACAATAAATGGCAATTATTATTGAGACAGATTTGAAATCAGAAGACCTGAATTTAAGACCCTGAATCCACAATGTGCCCATTCTGTGATTTTGGGCAAGTTGCATTGCCTCAGTGTCCCCTCTGCTGAATGGAAAGGATGATAATGGTGCACAGGGCTGTGTGATGATGAGCAACAGAGCACCTCTCAAAGCATGTGTTCAAACAAAACTGGAAGTCTCTGTGGATGGGACTTATTTTGTGTTTAGGACTCATCAGATACTCAGGGAATAAGGAACCTAACTAGGGTGGCCCAGATGCTACCATGGAGGCCTCTTTGGGTCCTACAGAGCCCCAGGCCTAGCTCCTCCTGTCCCTGCAGCAGGTGGCATATGGTTTTCATGCCATGGTTCAGTATCTTTCAGAATAAACAGTGAGGACTTCTTGCTGGAAGTGCAGGTGAGGCCCCGGCCAGACTGGCTCCTGGTGTGCTATGAGGGCTGGAACCCTGCCCTGGGGGTGCAGATCTGCCAGAGCCTTGGGCATCTCAGGTAACTGGAACCAAATCTGGGGTCTGGGGAAGTGCAGGCTGGTTGGGGGGTAAGGGAACTGGAGTTGGACACTATCTGCCTGTCACTGTGGAAGTGCTCAGCCAACACCAATAGGTCATTATGGCACCTTTAACCTCTGGGCATGATGGTGTCCCAGCCTGGCCCTCTCCTTTAAACATGGCTGCTTTGTAACAAACATGAATCTCAGAAGTCATTGTCACGGTTTCGCTCTGTTGCTCGTGCATATTGTAGTTGTGATTCACCAGCAGTGCTCATGCTGCAGTTTAAGGTGGCCTTCTGTTTTGTCTCCTTCCTCTACCCAGACTTGCTCATCACAAGGGAGTGAACCTGACTGACCTCAGCCTCAGCAGCTCCCAGGCATTTTCTCAGCCCTTGCCCAGCCTGGAAGGGCCCCTGGGAGAGCTGTGGCAGCCCAGGTAGGGCTTCTGAGGAGGCTAGGTGAGTGGGGACCTTACTTCTTGGTGAGCAGTCCAGAAAAGTCTTCTTTCAAGGGAAACTTGTGGTGAGGACATTGAGGGAAGAAGGAGAACAGAGAGGAACAATTTCCAGACAAAAGTGACAAACCTAGTTCACATGGGCCCTGCTGGTCACAGCTACTGTATGTTACTGCCCCTCCAAAGAAAGACAGGGTTGGTTGGGACTGTCTCATGATTTGGAATAGTGCTCTTATCTCCTTTTACAGGTGGGAAAACTGAGGTTAAACAAGGCTAAACAATCTTATCCAGGCTTACATATCTAATACCAGCAAAGCCAAATTTCAAAACCATGCCCCTGTTTTCAAGCCAAATGACCTTACAATCTGCCTTTTTTTTTTTTTTTGATGATACTGGGGACTGAACCCAGTGTCCTCGCAATAAGCTACATCCCCAGCCCCTTTTCATTTTTTATTTGGAGATGGGGACTTTCTGTCTTCAAATACAGAAACACTGGGACTTGGGGCTTTGACAGAAAGTCCCAAATTGCTTAGTCTGAGTTTGAACTTGTGATGTCTCAGGAAAAAATGATTGAATTGCTCTGGCTAAGAGCAAACTGGATCCTTGAGAATGTCCAAGAGAAGAGGGCTTGGGAAGCAGCAGGTCCTTTCCCAGATCCTCAGGGTAGACTGCAGTGAGTGGAGCCCAAGCTAAGAGACCTTGTTCTCTGCCTGGTTTCCTCAGTTTGCCCAGAGTTCTCCCGGGCTGGGGTACTGTCATGGCTCTGCAGCCCTTTCATCTGGGACTGACTTTCCCCTCTGAGCTGTTCTCTCAGGCCCTCCTACCCAGCTTCAAACTGAGGGCTCATCCTCAGAAAGCTAGTGGAGGCAGGGAGGCCATCTATGTCCTTATCTTAGGTTTCTGAGTGAGCAGTGGAGGTAGGGCTGGGACTGTCACCTCCAGGACAGGAGCGCTATGAGTTTGGAAAACTGGAAACCAAGAGGATCCAGACACTGAGATCCTGGAGGGAGGAGAAAGAGATAAGTAGTTTGGTCGAAAGGAAGTTGAGACTTACACAAAGAGGAGAGAAAGGAAAAGAGGGATGAAAATAGGAATTTGCAAAGCCCAGAGGCCAGGCTTGGGGCATAGAGCAATGGATATGGGAAGGAAGGTGGGGGCAAATGGCTGTATAGACTCATCAGTAGCCATCCAGGTCCCCAGGGAAAAGGTATTTACTTATGCAGGGCCATCAAGTGGAAACCACTGGCTTTCTCATCTATAACCACTGCATTGTAAATTTGGGCCCCAGCCCTAATGGACCTTCCAGGATCATGGAGGCTTTCTTTTGCCTCTGGAGGATCGGTCAGGATGTGCGCTCTTGTTCTGGGACTGGTTTTTAGGAGGGGTACAGCCATTTGGATGGAGCTGGAAGGAACTGGTGGCATTCTTAAGGCTGTCGCTACATGATAGCCTTAAGAACTGTCCCCATGGGGTCAGGGATATGGCTCAGTGACACAGCACCTGCCTGGCAGGTGCAAGATCCTGAATTCTTTTCCTGGTACCAAAGAAAAGAAAAGAAAAGGAAAGAAAAGAAAAGAAAAGAAAAGAAAAGAAAAGAAAAGAAAAGAAAAGAACTGTTCCTCAAATGCATCAATACCCCATCCTCTGTGCCGTTGGCTGTGTGTTGCCTCAGGGTGACCCTACCTAGCTTCTTGCTGGCACCTCTGTTTTGCAGGGATGATTGCACTTCTGGCAAAATTGTTTCCCTCAAATGCTCTGGTGAGTCAAATCCTGCCTGCAGGAAGGTGGTGGTGGGAGGAGTCTCCTCGCTGCGTCAAGGAAGGAAGAGCCCTGTGAAGGCTCAGTTGGGGTCTGGACTGGGGGTCCTTGCTGCCTGCCCATGTGCCTGTGGGGCTTCTTCTTGCGGAGATAGTCTGCTCAAACAGAGCTCATTTGTTTGTCTTGTCCCTATCAGCTACTGTGCTGGCTTATGAGCTCTTTACTTCATGACTGCTACTCTGCCTTTGATTCTGATACTCATTGTCCCTTTCTTCTGGAGAGCCCCAAAGGTGGAGTTATTACTGGCTATGGAGTGACCTGTTAGCAGCTTCAAGGCAGGTGGTGAATTAGGGGCCAAATAGGAGGCAGGCCATGGAGTTTCTGTCACCAGTCTCTCCAACCATTTACCCACCTGTTTGTGGGTCCTCCCACACATTCCTGCACACGCTGACACTCTGAACCCTCCTGTGGGGCGGGCATTAGGGCTCCATAGATCCCACAGTCATGGTCCTTGTTCTCAACAAGCCCACAACCTGTAATAATCAGCACTTCTATCTTCCTATCTCTCTACATAGGACTGGGAATAGTAACCACGGGTGGTCCACAATGGCTCCCTAGCATCTGGCATGCTGTCTCACTCTTCTCTGTTGGCAGAGTGTGGGGCCAGGCCTCTGGCTTCTCGAATAGTTGGTGGGCAGGCTGTGGCTCCTGGACGCTGGCCGTGGCAGGCCAGTGTGACCCTCGGCTCCCGGCACATGTGTGGGGGCTCAGTGCTGGCACCCCAGTGGGTGGTGACTGCCGCACATTGCATACACAGGCAAGTCTTGGGGGCTGCTGGGGAGTTGAGTGTCTCAGTTGCCTTTTCTATCTGGTTGTTGGTATGTCCTATACAAAATGTCCAACTGTCTGCCTGCAGGTGTCCATTCCAGGTGGGCAAGGGTGATGCTCTACCTGCTCAGTGCCAAGTTTGGCTCTGTGCCAATAGCAGTAATAATGCAAAGATTGCTTTTTTATATGCATGCAGCTTTTACGTTTTAAAAATGCCTTCACATTCACAGCACTCTGTGCTTTCTTAATGTTTTTCACCACTGTAATTAAGCCATTTCCATGTAATTACTTGTTGAATGCCTTTCTTCTCCTTTAGATTAGAAGTGCCATAGGAGCAGTGACTCTAGGTCTTGCTCGCTACTTAATTCCTTTGTAGATTTCTCCATTGCTGTGTCCCTAGGGCCTAGAGCAGTTATTGGAGTAGGAGAGATGCTTGATAAATGTTAGTCAGAGGAATGAGCCAAAGCATGAGTTCTTTGACAATATCCATGTGACAGTGACTGAGGCTGGGGGAAGTACTTCCCTCAGGTTTACACAGAGTAAATGGAAAAGAAGGACTGAGGTATGTTTTTTTGACTCAGGTTAGAGTTTCATATCACACGAGACCCTTTACTGTTTGCTGTAAACCTTGGAGGGTGATTATATTGGAATGGGGGAGTGATAGTTGTAGGTAGCACATAGTGCCTTATTTCTCTATGTCCAGTATCTTGCCAGTTTCTTGGGTGATACTAAGAAGCATGGTCCTTGGGTCTCAGGAGCTCACAGGCTGCTGATAGGGGCCCCACTAATGACCTCTCTGGCCAGATTCCTCCACCCACCACCTCACTTAGGTCAACCTCTCCTACCACTTCCTTCCATGGGCTCAGCATGGTTCCTATGTACAGTTTCAGGCTGTCTCGCCTTTCCAGCTGGCAAGTTCATGTAGGGCTGGTCAGCCACAGTGCCGTCAGGCCTCACCAGGGAGCCATGTTGGAGAAAATCATCCCCCACCCCTTCTACAGTGCCCAGAGTCATGACTATGACATTGCCCTCCTGAGGCTCCGGACACCTCTCAATTTCTCAGGTGAGACCCTGGCTCTGGGGCGAGCAGGCTGGGGGCTGCTGTGACAGAGTGAAGACTGGAGAGGAGGAGAGACGAGCAGGTGCCTGATATTTCCTCTTAATGCTATAAACCTTATGTTCATTTGGGGGACATAGAAACTTGACATTCTCCTGAACCATAAGTTGTACAAACTCTTGTGTAGTCTCTTTTGGGAACAAAGGTTTGGACCCTTTTCACAGTGGGGCTATGGAGAGATTCTCTGCTGCCTCATCTGCCAAAAGGCTTCATCACCCTATTCCCAGGCTTGTCCCGGGTCCCAGTCATTTTGTGACCTGATACAGTTAAAGAGATTTATTTTTTCCAAACATGCTTTCTCTCAACCCTCATAATAACACTGGTGAAAGAGGTATACCAACAAGGATGTTCCCTTCAAGATTCCATGGCAAACAGTTTCTGAGTCTAATATCCTAAAAGAGGCCAGGGCTCCTGCCATAGTACCTTCCCTAGAAGGGTGAGTTCAGGCTGCTGGTGCCCCAGCGAGCACCCTCCCATCACGCGCTGTACATGGGGATTCTCCTATAGACACACACATGCACACACTCATGCAGTCATTTGCACAGACACACTCATGTGTTCATACCCCCATACTCTCACAAACACATACACTCTTAGACACACATGCTTGCACACACTCATGTGCCCATGCACACACTCACACATGCACTTACACAGTCATACACACAACACTCCTCTGCCTTGTCTTCACCTGTGGGCTGGGGTTTCCCAAACAGCAGTCTTTGCTATATGCATTTCACAAATCTTAATCACATATGTGAACCATTATTCATGGTTACTATTTCTAAATTGATTTAAATAAGTATATATAAAAGAAGAAACTACCCAACTGAAGAACCTGTAGTGCTACAGTATATAGATGGTAGCCACAAAACCACAGCATGTGAAAACAAGGAAGTATTTAAGTTCTAGGTAGCTGGTGTCCTCAGCAGAAGTTGCCAAGCCTTGACCTGATCTCTTCTGTCCACATGGGAGATGGAAAGCATTAAGAGAAATGCAGACCAGCACCAAGTGACGTTTTGCTCCCTGATAGAGTTAGAAAGCCTGAAAAAGAATTGAAAAGGAAGTAGCTCTGGTCCCAAGTGAATCCATGTTCATGTAATAGCATGTCTATTGACTACCTAAAATCATGTGTGCTGCTCACCAAAGGATATGCCCCTTATTTTTGAAAGTACTATCACAAGAAGGATCAGACACCCTGGGGAAAGGCCAAAATGGGTCCCCACTAGCAACTGAGTTCCTAGGGCCAAAAGAAAGGCCATTCTTCTCAGACCCCAGGTGCGAGCTGGGTAAGTGTACTGCATGGCTCTAGAGGGTGCCATGCACACTGTGGTGTGCACACTGACCTCTCTGACCAGCCATCCTCAAGGTGAAATGGTGTTTGACCTGTGCAGCAGCCTAGAGAGCCTGGCTGATGGAGGCCAGGCACCTGAACTGTTGAGAAGGGGGACAGGAGGATCTTCACCTAGACTCTGCAGGAGGGAAGTTGAACCTGAGTGGGACTAGAACACAGGCCTCTCTGCAGACACCGTCGGTGCTGTGTGCCTCCCGGCTGAGGAGCAGCATTTTCCAAGGGGCTCCCAGTGCTGGGTGTCTGGCTGGGGCCACACGGACCCCAGTTACAGTGAGTCAGCTCCCAGGGCCCTCAGTGTCAGAGGGTTGGGGGAGGCACTCTTCTCTGAGGGAGGCACCTCCACTTCCCCTGGCCCGGTGGCAGTGCCAGTCCTGGGAGCCCTGCCCCCTTTCCTGGGTATTTCTGGGGGAGAACAGCTTTGAAGAGTCTCCCTAAAGCCAGGCCTTCCTGCAATGCCTCCTCTGGTCATAGGAGTACCTACCTGAAGCATTTGGTAAGTTCTGTCCCCCTTCTCACTGCTCCCATCCCCATTTACTCCCTTGCTCCACAGCTCCTATCTGGGCTCCTGTCTTCAGGTCACTGTGTCTTTGAAACCTCTAACCCCTCCCATCTTGCTGATCTACCTTCCTGGCCTTGCTTGGTGCCCTGCATCCTTTTTTTGGTGTCTCCCACAGGCCACAGCTCAGACATGCTGCAGGACGCAGTGGTGCCCCTGCTCAGCACTCAGCTCTGCAATAGCTCATGCATATACAGCGGGTCCCTTACCTCTCGCATGCTGTGTGCAGGCTACCTGGATGGGAGGGCTGATGCATGCCAGGTGTGGCCCGTGGTGGAGGAGGAGATGGGGCCCACTGCAGCTTGGCCCCCTAGTCTGTGCTTGTGGTAGCATCAGACAGCCCTTGTAGGAGGAGAAGTCCTACTAAGGAATTATGAGTGTTGAGCAGCAGTTATCCCAGTAGGAAGCAGGAGGGGCCTCCCAAAAATCCGTTATCCATGGTGGTCATGTACTGCTCCACCAGAAAGATCTGACTGGCTGTTTTTCTGTTTCCATGCTGGATCCCTCAGGGGGACAGTGGGGGCCCCTTGGTATGCCCCAATCAGGGCACGTGGCATCTGGTGGGGGTGGTCAGCTGGGGTCATGGATGTGCAGAGCCCAACCACCCAGGTGTCTACGCCAAGGTAGCTGAGTTCCTGGACTGGATCCATGACACTGTGCAGGTGAGTGTGGGGCAGGTGTGGGGTCAGGCAGTTTCTAAAGTATGTGTTGTCCTTTGGATACTGGGTACCGTATTCCTTTAATCTGGGCCCTGCTGTGGGTTGGAGAGGGGACTAGGCAATGTTTTCCAGAACAGGAAGGGGCAGAAGTGAGCTCATGACATTGATTTTTTTCAATTTAAAAATGACCTGAGTCTGCAGCTTAGATCTGCCATTTCTTGTGTGAATTTTGGCAAATTACTACCCTTGGTGAACCTCAGTTTCCTGGTCATTACCATCTCAGCTACTTTATGTGCTGCTGTGATGATTTGAGTTCTGCATCTCATTAAATTCTCATGTGACACTAGGTTTCATTTGTTTAATTGGAGGGCTGAGTGTGATAATGTGTATCAAAGCACAGTATTTGTGTTAAGTATTTTATAAAGGCAGGGCCATAATAATTGAAAGCATCTTTCTCCAAGGATGGGTATAGGAGCAGGTGATAGATAATGCACTTTAGGGAACACAGGGGATGTACGTGTCTGTTTTCTCATTCATATCTTATGAAAACCTATAGCAGCAATTATTTTTATTCTCATTTGTTAGAAGTGAAAGATTAAGTGATTAACTAAAATGAAAGTCTTTTGGCTAGCATGTGGTAGTGCTGTATTGTGAACTGATCCTCTTTCCCTTTTGATCTAGGACTCCTTTCTCTTAAATCTCATGGTTTCCGCCAATCTCACTGCACATTAATGCAGTCTCATAACTCCTGGGCTCTCTGGCAGGTCCACTAACTGGAGGAAAAGCAGCAACCCTGCAGATGAAGAAGGTGTGAATTGCCTCCCACTGCTTGCATGACTGTCACCACCCACAGGCCAGCGGCCACTGGGCCTCTCCTCTCAGGCTCTGACTTCTAGTTCCTCTCTCTCATCTCAAGGGAGAGGCTGGGGCTGGACTGGGAATGGTTGGGGATCCAGGGGAGAGACAGAGGAGGCTTTGGAGAGTAGCTGGGAGCCTGCCTTTCTGCACTCTCCCCTCCTTAGCCCCTCGTGCACCTTTTGGGAGATGCTTAGTGTACCCTGCATGTTGCCTTCTCCCTGTGACCTCAGGTGGGTTAAGTGCCTACCTAGAGGATATCATAGCTCAGGGCCCTGGGTATATGAGGTTGATGCTGGACAACCCAGGTTAAGCCCATGGAAGTCAAGATCCTCCCAACTCCCTGGTTGGTTTCACCTATTTGCTGTTCTTGAAGAGCCCTGCTTGAGGGTGGCGGGGAGGGGGTACTATAGAGCAAGCAGACTGAAGTTGGAATATAGTGTCAGTTTTAAAAGGACTATTTTGTGAACTGGCCCAAAGAATTCTATTATTAAATTGAAGTGATACATGTTCTTGGTCCAACTTTTTTCTCTCGTTCTCTTTCACATACAAGCTATAGGAGAGAAATATATTTTTTTCATATCCACGTTTCTTGACATTTTGGTGCCTGAGTCTTTCTTATCCACTCCAAAATTTTGACAGGTGCCTGTCTAGTTCTTTAAATTTGTTAAATCTACACGTCATGATCTGCAGTGAAAAACCCTAACCATCTTGGGACTCTGAGGTTTGCAATGTGAAAACCAGTGCTGTCTTAGGGAGAACTGGCTTCCCCACAAGGCCCACTACTTCTTATCTCTTGTTTCACAATAGTGCTATTGGTTTGGGGAGTTCTCTTTCTGAGTTTATGACAGTTTAGCATATTCTTGGTGAAGCCTCTTCCCTACTCTTTTCTCTTTAGCAATTAAAATGCAATTGGCATCTTGTTTCTGAAAACTGCGATGGATTTTTTATGGTGCTTACCCAAGGAAATGCAATTAGTGTTTAGCAATAACAAAACTTTGTGAGTTTGTCAGCATTTTTTTTTTTGGGGGGGGTTGTACAAATGATTATTCATTCCTGGAGGATCTGCTCCTTTACACGAAGTATGCTCAAATACAAGGACTTTCATGTATTGTTGGCTTTGTTACCTAGGGAATAGGCTTTTAGGAGTTAGCTGTCAAATTATAGTGGCAATGTGGGAGAGGTTCTAGTGAGTGGAAAATACCTCTAGCTTTAAGTATTTACTGTCCAGCTCTTTCAAGTCCTTACCAAGAGGCAGTGACAGTACAGCAGATCCCGCTGGGCAAGGAACAGTTAACAATGTATCTATCAAATGTGATCTTTTGGTTTCTGATATCAATAATGAGCACTTAATTATCTAAAGGGAAGTGCTATTATTATTTTTGTCACCATTGTGACTTTTCAATTTGAATAGTACTGTGTAGGTTATAAAACATGCTCATGTACAGGATCCCCCAACATCTCTGGGATGAAGATATTATTATTACTATTATTATTGTTGACCTTCATTTTATAGATAAGAAAGTTATTTTGGAGAGATAAATTGACTCATCTAAGGCCACTGAGCTAAGAATCACCAGAGCTATGATGTAAGCTGTGGGTCTTTTTGCTCCAAATCTACATGACTGTCTCCCACGTGGATGAGTGAGATGGTGCAGTACTGCATGGAAGTATAGAACTGAAAGTTACTTGTTTGGATCACCTGGTCTGCTTACAATAGTGCATTACCCTATTAAATTGCCAAGTTGTCTAGATTGGGCTGAAACTTATGATCCTCCTACCCAGCCTCCTCAGTGCTGGCATTACAGGTGTGCACCACTACACCAAGTTCCCCTCCCCTATTTAAGAATTGGTGTGGGAGACCTGAAGGAGAAGGAGGCTGTGGACTGCAGGTCAGGGGTCAATGCCTAACTCAAAGGGACTTCTTCCTTCAAGCTCTTCAGACAGTGATTCTGACAGTGAAGCTGACAGGTGGTTAAAGAAGAAAAAATAAGTTGCTCCAAAACAACCTGGGAAGATGCAAAAGACAGATATTTCATGCATGGAGTTTGTAAGGAAGGAGATAACTTGCTGCTCACATCACCTCTCTGACAGTCCCTATGGTGTAGCGTGCAAGTATTTCCAGCAAGGGTACTGTGTGTATGGAGATGGCTGCAGATACAAGCTCAGCAAGCCACTGAGACAGGAAGGAGTAGCTGCTACACATGTAACTGCAAAACCATCCCTTATGCTGCCTCAAGTCTCTCCTCCATCGCCGGGAACCACTCTGGGAGATGAACACGGGCGGGCCTGAGTCCAGAACTGTGAACGCTCAGCCCTACTGTTGCGGCCCCGCCCCTGCCTGCACAGAGGCCCTGTGCAGGTCTCGGATCCCTAGGCAGAGTAGCAGAAGAAGCCAGCCACAGTGGATACCAAGAAGCAGCTCTGCCCCCAAGGCCTCTGCGCGGGGAACTGCGTGTACCTGCATGGCCATGCCTGCAACCGTGCAGGCTGTATGTCCTGCATCTGAGGTTCCAGCACATAAAATCTTGTATTGAGGCCCACGAGAAGGGCATGGAGCTGTCCTTTGGTGTGCAGCGAAATAAGGACCTGGTATGTAGCATCTGTGTGGAGGTGATGTAGGAGAAAGCCAACTCTAGCCTCCATGGCTTCACATTCTCTTCAACTGCAACCACACCTACCTGTATTCGAGAGTGGAGGACTGCCAAGGAACTGGAGAGCAAGGTCATGAAGTCCTGCTCTGAATGCCCGATCACGTGGAACTTTGTCATTCTAAGTGAGTACTTGGAGGAGAAGAAAGAAGAGAAGCAGAAACTCATTCAGACAGACAAGGAAGCAATGAGCAACAAGGCACAGATATTTTGATGAAGGCCATGGGAGCTGCCCATTTGGAAAGAACTGGTTTTACAAACCTGCTACCCTGATGGCCCTAAAGCCACAGAGCAAGTGTGGGAACATCAAGCAGATACCAGGCCCAATGGAGGAACCACTTCTGGGAGCTCATGAGGAAAGAGAGAACAGCAGCCCCTTTCACAAGGCCCAAGAAAAGGAGGTTGTCATCTCTGAGCTGGGCGAGATGTTGCGTATGCTTTTGGTCTCAGGTGGGGCCACAAGCTGACTGAGGACAAGTGGTACTCGTTTCACGATGAACTGGAGGACTTTCGTGACTTGGACCTATAGTGGCTTTGTGTGGCTCAGGAATAGTCTGCCAAGTTTCAGACAGTGGCAATCCCCTCTGCTGTGTGGCAGTGTGCTTCTTTCCTAGGCAGGGCTCTCAGCTCCAGTTTTGGGGACCCCTTATGGGGGTCAGTTCTCCACCCGACCTTTCCCAAGAATGTGTTGTTTTCTCTGTTTTAAAAGTTATAAAAATAAATCTTCAAGTTAGAAAAAAAATAAGGATGCATCACCTTGCCCGCCCTATATGTGAGGTAACTTCTCAGATGGTGGCAAAGAAGGTGGGAAAAGTCAGGTCCAGAGATGTGTTGATGAAGAATAGCTAGGTACCCAGCTGTGCTGAGCTCTGAGGGAATTGAAAATAGAGAAGCTGACTGTCTTATTGGAGTGATTTGCAATAAATTATTAGTGGCCAGCCAGGTATGAAACTGAATGGGGAGGCAGTAATTGCTAAGGGAGCTCCAAGGGCCTATTATGAATAAATCAGGACATTTGTGTGTGTGAGAAAGCTATACCCTCCTCCCCAAGGATTCAGCACCCTGCCTGCCTGGGCAGATATTTGGAGCCTTCTGAGACTTCCCCAGAAGGTGTCTCCTGGCTACCATCTCCAGACAGGAGCCTTTTTTTCTACTCCTTCATACTTGTGGGGTCTCAATGGTGTCATGGAGAGTAGTCTCTTTCTTCTTGTAACACCTTCTATAGATGCTGCGTTTCCTAGAAGTATTGCCAGAACAAGGGAACAGACTTGCCATTGCCTGGAGACAATTCTCAGGCTCTTTCCTGCATTTTCTTTTGGGAAGTACAGGGCTCACCCAAAATAGGACAAAACTAAAACAGTCATGAGTGCTAAAAGTGCATGCAATAACTGTCAGAGGTGTTTTCTAAGGGTCCCTCTGTTATTTTGTTGTTTGTTTTTATCTTCTTCCCTCTCTCAGCCATGTACTTAGATCCCTCCTATTGTTTCCTAGCTGCTCAAAGGGAAGTTCACTTTCACTTTCTTCTTTAGACCTTCCTTAGCATTCCAGGTCTGGTCTCTTTCCATGTCCCTATCAAACACGCAAACCCTTGCTTCTCTGGTTCCTACTAAATGGACTGAATTTGTCTTAAGTTCTACCACCTCCAGGAAGACTCCTAGGAAAGTAAGGCGGGGTGATTTCCCACTCCTGAGGACTGAGGCTGATCTTACTCTCAAACTGGAAAAGAGAGAAGTTGGGCAGGATTTCCCCAGGATGGGTAATCTATGGAGGACCTTCACCCAGAGTCGGTGTTGGAGTGGATCAAACTGGGAAACAAACTAGATGGAGAAAAGTCTCTTCACTAATGTGTCTCTCCCAGAACAGCACAGAGACTCCAGCAAGACAGGGCTGCCCAGGACTGTGCTTATTTTCTGAACTTTCTCCTCCAGAGGACATTTGGCCTTGGCATCTGCTACTAGGAAACCTGGATCCAGCAGTAAAGTCACATCTGGATCTCTAGCCACATTGAGAATGTGTTTTTGTGAGCTAGTGATTCAGTCTCCCTAGATTTTGGTCTGTTTCTTATCAAATTAGGAGTCTGAGAAAAGTGACCTCTGTGAGATCAGCTTTGTCAGATTATCTTCACCTCAGCCTCCTTTGCCTCTTGAGATGTCTGCCCACAACTTCCAGCATGGACAACCTTTGAGGTGAGCCTGTTCCAGGACAGATGTAAAGAAACCCTTTGTTCATGCCTTCACAGCATCCCAAGGCTGCTCTCCCTGTAAGCTTGTTCTCTAGGTCCCTGGGAAGAATAGAAACCAGGCAAAAGATTTTAAAGACATCTTTTCCTGTTGTCTTCCACTCAGCTTTTGAATGTAAAGGTTCAAGAACAGGTTAAGGCCCTTGAGCTGCCTGGCAGTTGACTCAAGTGCTCCCCACCTTACTTCCTGTGTGGGGCTTTATATGGGCTCTAGTTCTCCAAAGGAATTGCCTACCACAAAGACCACAAACACTTTCTTCTTCCATTTCTGTTAATAGCTCTTAGGTTGGACATGAGGACCACCTCTACCCTCCAGCTTTCCCCATGCTTGAGGTAGAATAGTGAAGAAAGATTTGAGCTAGAAAAGCCACTAGCAGATAACTGGGGTCTAGGTCCCGCTGGGACCTAGCCATGTGCCAGGCTCAGGTAAGGAGGCTCTTTTTTCATAGTGATTCATTCTCCCAGTTTGCCCAGGGCCATCCTAATTTTAGGACCAAAAGATGCATATCCTCAAAGCCCTTCATTCCCGAGCAGAGACAGTGGATCATCCTAAGCGTATTACATTTCTTCTGTATAAAAAGAGTTCTACAAAATCCAGTGCCTCTCTCAACCTCCTTCAGTCTTATCACACATTATAGTTAGCCCTTCCTGGTGCCCAGAGGTGTTAGGAGGAAGGTCCCAGGAGGACCTGAGGTCTGAACTGTTTTTGCAAAGGCAGTAGCATCAGTGGATGCTGCCTTGGCTCTAAAGCCTTCACAGAGAGGCCCCTCTTCAGCAAAGCCTACAGTCAGCCTGGCTGCCTCTTCTTTGTAGCCAGCAACCAAGGGGCCCCTATTTCACCTCACTTAATGTGTTAAGTGAACAGCAACCTGGTCCCAGGAGCTACCTGGCAATTGAAAGACAACTAGGAAGGTGAGGCAGAGATAACATCACTCCAGTAAACTGTAAATAGTGATTTCCCAGGTTCCCCAGGGCTCACTGGTTGCTGGTCCCCAGAACTTGGTTTGGGGTTCAGCATGTAACAGGTTCTGGCTGACAGTGGTTGATGTTACTCAGGAGGAAGAGGAGGAAGGGATTTACCACCCTCATGGAATCTGATGGGACTTTTCTCCTTGCTTCTGCCTTCCAGAGGTAATCAGAGAGGAGCAAAGCAGAGAGTGCCAGACTATCAGAGCCCATAGGGATTTTGTTGGGGTTATTTTTCCTCAGCACTGTCTGCAGAGGTGAGGGCATGAATAAAAGAATCAGTGAAGATTTACTGTTCTGACGTCTTGGCAGTGAGCCCTGTATTTGTATAGTGGATCCATCTAGAGCCAGTGGAGGGACGCCAGCACTCAGAGGAAAAGTCAGATCTGTGCAAGGTCTCTTTGCAGGGCTTCTGGGGTGGCACTTAATGTGAGTCTAAGAGGGGTGGATTCAGGCTAACTCAACAGCCATCAGGGCCCAGAGTGGTCCCTCCACCCTTCTGGAAGAGTGAGGGAGGTTTGGGGCTAGCAGAACTAGCAGGCAGCTGGGGTCTGAGGGACCCTAAAATCAGCCCAGTTGTGCCAGTGGGGACTCATTGTTTACCCATCATGGTCTTCATAATAGGCAAATCCAGGACTGACTTTTGTTTTGGCCTCGGCTGGGCTGGGGCTGGATAGATCTGGCCTGGGCCTGGGATTTAGAACCTTACACCTGAATTGATTGTGAGCAGAGTCCAGTGGCATCTTTTCCTGTATATTCAAGTTTTTAGAATCCATGCTTTAGTGACATTGCACTTCTCCTGAGACCACCAAAAGAAGGGTGAAGGGTGTACAAAGACAATCTCAATGGATCAAACTAGTGGTGGGAGGTAGCAGAAGAGTAGAAATTGTGAAGGGCAGGGCGGGGGGCAGGGGAGGCCTATGAGGTGGTTCCATTTGTGTGTGTGTGTGTGTGTGTGAGACACTCGAAAGGTCTGAAGAAAGAAGAGGGGAGAAAATTGAGGAAGCTGATTGAGGCAAGGTTGTGCAGAACCTGTCCCTTCTGATAGAGGTAGATCTCATTCCAGTCAGTTTCTATGTCCAGGGTCACCACCACTATTAGCCAGCACTTACATAGACAATGTGAAGGAAATTCTTCTGCAGAGTACTGTCTTCATCTTTCAGGGATGACCTGTACCTCCTACCATACACACACACTCACACAAAGGCTCAACACTTTATCTGGAAGGCATGATCAAGAATTAGAAGAAAGAATTAATCACGATGGTCATATACAAGAATGTGTTTGTGTGTAGGGGAGCCCTTTCTTCACAGAGGCTTGTGATTTTAAATTAGCGTCTTTTAAGATGTTTAACATTTATGGGGTCTGGGGTAGGAATATGGATGAAGGCCCACAGACCACAATGTATAAACAGATAAAATTAATATATCAAGCTAACATGTTTTAAAGTTTAAAATGTTCTATCCTTTTGCCATAACAAATATACCCTTGTGAGGATATGGAAAGTGTGACAGTTATGCTTACTTGTAAATGTCAACTTGACTGACTTGGGAACCACCTACAGTATTAATAAAGTCTACTTCTAGGTGTGACTGGTTAGGTTATTAAGGTATGATTTTGGGCACTATATCTGGTCTCTGGTCTTTCTTTCTCTGGCACTGTTCTACTCTGCTTCCCAGCTGCTGTGAACTAAGCAGCTTTCCTCTGTCGGGCCCCTCCACCATGATGTTCTTGCTTTGGAGCTTGCCGATCATGGACTGAATATCCTGAAACTGTGAGCCAAATTAAACCTCTTCTCTTTTAAGTTGTGTCAAATATTGTGTTCAAGACAGGAAAAACTAATACATAAGGTTGAATTCTAATTTCAAATTGCTACTTCCTTAGATTTCTGTCCAGGTGCATGGTGTATGGTGAATGGTGACTTGTGGCCATGTTTTCCTCCCACCAATGATCCAGCCCTTCCTACAAAGGGCCTTCTGCACAGCGTATGGATACTCCATCCTGTTTAGTGGTATGCTCACTATTTGAGTCTGCCCTCAGGGGAAGAAGCCTATGTAGCCTCCAGAAGCAAAGCTTCAGGGCCATTCAAATTCTATGATCTGGAAGGGGAACCTGGGTTCTGGGTAGACTCCTGACCTTAGCCCTATTGACTTCTCCCCTTAGGGAGAGTCTAGTCAAAACGATAAGCACAACCAGTTCAGGACAAGGGTGAAGTGAGTGAAGCAATCGGGTGTAAGACTTAAGGGGTCATTGCTGTCAGGGTGACAGAAAGGCGGGTGGCTCCTGGCTTGCCTGGTCTTGGTGAGGCAGGACAGGGCCTTATGAAATGAGGGGGCTCCTCTGCTTTGGTTTCTATAAGGGTTGATATTTATTGTTGCCTCTTAGGCAAGACAGAACGTTACGATGATAGAAATAGGCTTTTTTTTTTTTTTTTTTTTACTGTGAGTTCATCCCCTAAAGTACCATTACTTCCCCCTCCCCCCTCCCCCAGCACATTTCAAAGAGCCCCATCTCTGTGTCAGCTCAGGTCCCAAAGTGGTCCCTGGGTTCATTTTCAGTGGAAAAAACCTAGAGTGATTCATTATGATCTAGGACTCCAGAATTTAAATGTGATACAGCCTAAGAAAAAGTCTGGCATGCAAATAGATTGCATTTCAGAATGCTCACAGAGCAGACGTCAATAGAAACTAAGGTAAGTCAAAGCTAATTAGGAAAAATGGATGTGTAGAGTCAAAGAGTGGCTGTGGGAGATGAGCTAGGGTACAATCCACATGCATTTTGAAGAGTTCTGAACTAGACTAAATAGCCACAGGGGATGTTCATCAAACAGTGGGGTAAATATGAGAGCAAACTAAGGACACAGGCTGGATATGCAGCATGAGCCTCTGGTATGAGTTGCTCCATGTGTGGGGGCATTTGGGAGGGGCTGGGCAGACATGCGTTCCAATATGGACCCCTGTCTTAGTTTTTCTTTTGTTGTTGTTGTTGTTGCTGAGACAAAATAGCTAACACTCAAAGTTAAAGGGGGAAAGGTTTATTTAGCTCATGCTTTGTAGAGATTTTAGTATGTAATCAGCTGGCTCGAAGGCAGGATGGCATGGCAGACAGATATTGCAGAAGAGAAACAGTTTATGGTGGGCAGAAAATCTCAAAGTAAGTAAGGGTCAAGACAAGCCTCTTTTTGTCTCCTGTATTATATCTAGGCTACCGGGATTGGGGAGTTCCGAACCAATTAGGGAATCAATTTAATAATCACCAGCTTTAATTTTAGCACCATTAATCAGCATTGTAACATTAATCAAGCACACACTTTAGATTTAGCCAGCTCTGAAAAACCTTCACCTGTGCCTACCTGAGGATTTACAGGGACAGCTAGACACAAGCCATAACATTCCATCCCTGGTCCCCTAAAGACTCATGTACATCCCTTTATGAAAAATGTATTTAGTCTATCTCTAAGAGTTGCCAAAGTCGTAACAGTTTTAGCATTGCTGAAAAGTGTAAGTCTAAAGTCTCTTCTGAGATCTAAGGGAAACCCTTGCCTGGAAACCCTTTTATAACTGAAAAGGAAGTTGAACACTTTTAATATTTAATGGCAGAAGATAGACATTACCATTTAAAAAGGTATAAATGGGGATATAAAGGAATAGAACTAAAGCAAGTCTAAAATCTAGCAGGGTAAACATTAAATCTTACATTTTTATGTCTAGTATCCAAGAAAATCTGTGGCAAGAT